>CATIWR010007328.1:0-46038 GCA_949677035.1 Omphalea diandra | reverse complement strand
AAGTTGCTCAAAAACACTCTCCTGAATTGCTTTTGCATAGTCCAAGATAATTTGACCAGATGAGTTCTGATATTCATGTGGCATATCAACATAAAGAAGCTCTTCCAGGGTACCACTTTCATATTTGATTTTGAAAAGCCTGGGAAGAACCTCAACAGTTGCCTCTGAAAGCACAGTCAAAAAGAATAAAATGCAGTATCATGGAGGGGGAAAGCATCTAAAACAACAGAGACAAAAATTCAAACTTAGCACCCCATGATAGTCTTAATAATGAATTGCAAGCACCGGCAGTAAAAGATTTAAAAACTTACCAAAGCCACGACCTGGCTTGCGATTGCAGATTTCACAGTGCCATACATCCTGTAAAAGTTGCTAGTAAGATGCTTGCTACAATTACATCAGTATTTAGCAACGGAAGAAAAGTAAAACACATGATTATCAAAATAAGGATTAAGTCGCTGAGAACATAACTTAATAGAAAACATTTGAAGAAAAATTAGAAAGATAGTAACAATAAATATAAAAAGATCCTTGATACAATTGACCTGGTTTTCTCTCATTATAATGAACATACCAACATAAAAGAAGGTTAATTTAATCTAAAGATTCATCATCAATCATAAATGTTCCTAAATTTTCTCAAGCCACTGACCTGAGGGAAAACTCCAGTTGTTTGCCGGCCACTCCCATACATAGAAACACACCACTTCTTTTTTGCATGTGGAGCAAAATATTCAGCCACAAATTTTCTCCAGAATTCAATATTGTTGTCCTACATGGCAATTACAATTTCCACATAATTACGAACTGAAAAGAAGTCACATTGATACACTCGGAATAGCTTATTAGCCACCAGGAAATCTTACTTCAGGTCTGTGTTGTTGCTGATACATGTAATGTGTGAGACGGCGAGCACACATCCCTGGTTCATACGGTGGCCTCACTGGAGATCTGAGAGGCAAATTCTGCTGTTGAAATTGCTGTGGTAATTGAGGTCGTTGCTGTGGCATTGCTTTCAAGAGTTGATGCTGTTGTAGCTGCAGCAGTCTTTGTTGATGAAATAGGTTCATCTGTGCAGCCTGAGAGGTCTGCCTTGACATGTGAAGGAACTGCTGGTGTTGCTGTTGCTGTTGTTGTTGTTGCTGCTGCTGCTGTTGATGCAGAAATAATGATTGATCTGAATGTTGAGGTTCCAACTTTACGGGCGCTAAACTTCTCATAGACTGAATTTGTTGTGGTTCCAATTTAACTGGACCAAGATTTCTCAATTGCTGCAGCTGCTGTGGTTGCTGCTGTTGTGCTCCATGTTGATCATTTGTCACCTGAGGTTCCAATTTGACAGGTCCAACACCCCCTACTCCTCCTCGCATAGTCTGAAATTGGTGCTGCTGCTGCATCTGCTGGGTATTATGCGGGGCAGAGAACTGTTGCATTGGTTGTTGACCATGCTGGAAACTTTGAGGTTCAAGTTGCTGGGATTGCTGTTGATCCGGTAACAACTGGTTGCCAGAAGAGTTTAAAAATTGCTGTCCCTGAACTTGACCCGATGTACCAGGACTCACCATATTCGATGGTACAAATGATGATGAAGGAGCATTGAAACCCATCCCACTACCAACACCTGAAAGTGGATCTGTTTCGGCCCCACCATCAATAGCTCCACGCTGGCTGCTCCCGGGACCGGGAAGTCCTGGGTTTGAACCCCCATTTCCGAAAGACTGATTTAGGAAGGAGGAGACATTTGGCACATTTCCAAGCATATTCATATTATTAAACTGAGTACGTGGGGACACTAACGAAGAGAAAGCAGTTTGAGAAGGCAGAGGACCTCCTTGAGCTCCCAGCATCCCTGAATTTGATCTCAAAAGCGAAGGAGAAACAGACTGGGCGCCACCAATTGGTGTAGGCGGCCCCGAGGGTACCATTTTATCAAGAATCACAATCTACAAACACTCTTTGAAGTATTACAACTATCTAAAACAACATGAATCGAATAAGCCTAAAATTACATAACCAATCAGAATAAAGCACACAGACAGCTGGACCTATTTAGCATTTGAACTCCACATCTAAGGCTTGTAGACTTCAAAATCCTTATTGTGAACCAATCGAAATGAGTAGGTTTTGTGCTGCCTGAGTATATCGTGTTGCGTTTTCCCAAACACAAGCCACAGACTGAAGTAAACAAACGCAAAGGAGCATGCGCTGATTCTGAACATTCTAGAGTCGCACTATCCTCACCCAACGCGCAATCTCTCAATGGCCTTCGCATGAATCTCTGTGTAAAAGAAGTGGTTGGTTATAGATCCATTCAAACACAAAAATAACTCCATACAAAGTTAAACAATGAAAAGATAAACAAACTACCACCAACTAAAGCTAGCTCAAAAATAGTTCAGTATCATTAGACCGTCAAGTAAAACCGACATGAAAATTACCAGAAATTAGACAACCAAATCCTGCAACAAACCCACATCCCCAAAACTCACAAAACCACAAAAACTTGCATCAAAATTAAACTAAAACCACGTCAGAAAAAAAGAAAAAGATTCAACAAAGCCATAACACCTCAAAATTCAAATCACAAAACCCACCAACTAAAACCTTAAAAATGGCAGAAAAATTGAAACTTTATGACAGTTAATGCAAGAAAGAACACGAAAAAAGTCCACAAAACCCTCCTCGATCGAGCCTCTCTAAACTAAATCAAGATTCCAGGAAACCAATACAGCCAAAACAAAGAAAAAAAATCTTCAAAAAATAAAAAAAAGCAGCTAAAACATAACACAACACACCTTACCAGCAGTAGTAATCAGAAGTAGTGCCTCTAATCAAAAAGCATACAACCACAATCCCAAAAATTCTCTATAATCATTGAACCACCCAAAAAAACAAAATTAAAAAAAAATCTTTACAAATAGAGACCAAACGAAGACGAAAAAGAAGAAGAAGAATAAGAAGAAGAAGCAGAAAAAGAAAGAAAGTGTTAGATTTGAAGGGGGGTAAATGTTGAGTCTAGGGTTTTTGTTAAGCTGAGCTCGTCAAAAATCTCACCTTCGTTTTTAAGTTCCTTTTTCTTTATTTCTCTCAGTATATGAGTTGTGTGCTGTGTTCTCGGCTGTATCCAGAGAGAGAGAGTTGAGAGAGAGAGAGTGTCCTTGCGGACGTCAAAATTGTATTCGATCTGATTGAATTTTCTCTGCTTTGCTCTTCATTCTCTCCCTTTTCTTTTCTTTTTAATTTCTTTTTCTCTCCCTTTTCTTTTTCTCTAACCCAAATGAATGAATCGAGTCAAATCCTATTCTCTCTTTCTCTTCTCCTCTTCTTCTTCTTCTTCTTCTTCTTCTATGTTTAATTTATTATGTCCATCTCAACATTATACATCATCCATCATGCATGCATGTCATATATATTCATACTTTTTTTATTTTTCCAGTATATATATATATATATGAAATAAATATAAATAAAATAATAAACTTTTTTAACTACTTACATTCTTGTATCTAGTCATATAATACCATACATATTATAAATATTATAATTTCTTAGCTCTTACCTTAATAAAAATTAATTTTTATCTGGTGATGTTAAAATTTTATTCACATACTATGAGTCTTTTTTATATAATAATAGTCGTTTGAGAATTAAATATTAAAAATATATTCGTAATTGAATTTAAAAAAATTAATGGAAAATAAACTCTTTTAATTGTCAGAATTAACCTTACTAATATTATATCCTTGTTATATTAGAATACTAGTTAGTGCGGATATGCAGCTTCTTGAGCTAATAAAATGGCATTGGATTGGCTGTTATTTACTGGATTGTCCCATTGGGTTTGGTGTTGGAGATTTTTGCGTGTTCTCACTGGCACCATATTATCTTACCCCTATAGTTTAATTTATTTGGGAATTAATTACTATAAACCGCTTGACTTTGTCCTACTATACTAACTAATTCTCCATTTCTGATCATTACACTAATACATCCTTATATTTTAATTTCATTAACTATGATGCCTTTCCATTAATTTTATATTAAATAGTTATATTATTAATCTCAGTTTCATAATTAATTTTAAATAATTATTTATTATTTGTCAAACGATTGCGTATAGTATAATTATATATTATTATTTTATATTATATTATAAAAAATTATTATATCAAAAATTTAAAATAAAAAATTTAAAATTAAATATCATATAAGATCTTCTAAATAGAAATTTTAAAATGTAAATAATAAGAATTTTAAATGGAAAACTAATATCATATAATAGTTAAAATTTTTGAATAAAAATTTAAAAAATTTAAAAAGTAAAAAACTCTAAATATCTTCTAAACAAAAATTTAGAAAAACTTAAAATATACAAATTTTAAATATGAAACTAAGATTTACATTAATTTTATTGATTATTCAAAATTCTGAGTATATAAATACTAGAAGCAATGCAATAAATTGTTATAAATTATTTTATTTAAATTTAATAAATTTTATTTTGAAATTATATTACAAATATTAAAGGTATAAATTAATAAATAATTTTTTATTATAATTATTTCACATATATATATAATTTATAATTATTTATTAATTTCATTTTAATTATAAAATACTTAATATTATTTATTTAATATACTATCAGAAATTATTTTATTCAAATTTAATAGATTTCATTTTAAAATTATGTCACATAAAATTAAAAATATAATTCAATAAGCAATATTTACAACTACATCTATATCTAATTATAAAATTTAATAAATTTATTTTATTATTTTATTTCCTTAATAACTTTTAATAAAAATAATTAATCATTCAATTAATTACTAATTATTTAATGAAAGTAAAAATTGAATTTATTTAAAATTTATTATAATAATCATCTCATGCAATTTGCAAGTTTACAACTAGTTTATATAAAATTTTTATGTTATCTTTAATTTTAAATATAATTTTTCATTTTGATTAAACTCATGAGTATTTATTTTAATTTTTCTCATAGCTAGTTATCTATTTTATAAAAATAAGAAAGCACATACTATACATAAATGATTAAAAAAAAGTTATATAGTCAAGATTGCAAATGATTGAATTATACAAAATTTTTTATTTTTTCTCTTATTTTATTTAAAATCAAATAGAGGATCACCAATTTCATTAATTTAACTATGAGAAAAAAACAAATTCAAATGAAATTCATAAATAATAAGATAATTATAGACAAAAATCATATATAAAACTTGAAAAAAATCATATATAAAACTTCAAACTTCACTCATTATAATATTCAAATGCCCAAAAAAAAGCTCCCCATTTCAAATTTGATTTTTCTTGAAGTCAATTCACTCTTATTAAAGAGTAGTAGAAGCAAAGATATCAGTATAGATAATTAATTCTTATAATTCTGGTGACTTTTTATGTCAAATACTTTATAAGAAAGTATCTCAAAAAATAAATAAAAATAATAATATATATTAAATAAAAAAAGAAAAAAACCATTTATTAATAATAACAATTTGAAGAATTTGAAATCCCTTCATACATTTAAGAGTGAGTTACTGATATAAGCATTAGATAATTTAATATTTAAAATATGTTGATCATGATAGCATTTTTTTGGTTTTATTCATATACTAATTTGTTATGGTTTTAACTAGCATATTTTAATTAGTAAGTTCAAAATAATTAACAACAAAAGTTTATATTTATTAATTTTTACAAAGTGATAATTGGGTAATTCATACTATATTGTGCAAATATCACCATATTAAAATTAGTCTCTTAATTATCTATGGAAAACTAAGATTTTTTTTAATAAAGAATATATAGATTAGCAATTTTGCAGCTGAAGTAGATAATGGAGAAACAATTCAAAATTTTAATTAACTCATTTTTTTTTCTTTTTCTTTCTTCATGTGACTTGTATGTAAGTGACGATGAGAAAATATGAAAAGTTATGTTAGTATGTTAGTGAAGTAGTAGAGTTATCAAATGGCTTTTAGATTTTTAAGTGAAAGAATAAATAAAAAAAATTTAAGTTGTATGTAACAATTTTGGATGAATTTGAAAAGTGATTTTAATGTAATAATATGTAACGATGATAGTGAAAATAAATGTCGAATGTAAATATAATGGCAATTTTTAGATTTAAAAAAATTAAAAAAGATGTTTGTTGACTTATAAGTATTGACTAATGATAAATACATCAAAGACTAACCAAAGGACAAATTAAATAAATAGAGTAAAAACTTTT
Source organism: Omphalea diandra (assembly GCA_949677035.1). NCBI lineage: Eukaryota > Viridiplantae > Streptophyta > Magnoliopsida > Malpighiales > Euphorbiaceae > Omphalea > Omphalea diandra. Next base: position 39,779 of record CATIWR010007328.1, on the reverse strand, counting down.
AGGGATGACTTAGTATAATAAACAAAAATAAAGAACGAGAGACGATACTAGGACAGAATCAAGGGATTCATAACAACTAACTCTTTGATCGCCATGTGTCCGTGCGCAGTACCTTTTTTATTTTGTTGATTTCGTTTTTAATTTTGTTTGATAAGACTGATTCCTTTGTGCTGTTTTCCACAGCAGCTGATCTTCGGAATTTCTCCACCACGACAAACAGCCCATCAAAACGTCTCTACGTTCACATAATTCTTTCTTTCTTTTTTTTTTATTTTTCATTTTCTAATTCTACTTGCAAATTTATTTTGGATGATTTATCATTAATTGAATAGATAATCCATGGCAAAATTATTATGAAAAAGAAATCCTTGATTGAGTAAAAATGTCATTGTATTTTTAATATAAAATAAAATTTTATTTTATACATTCAAATATTTGAAGAGATAATATATCAAATTTAAATTTATGATCTCATTTGTACAAGAAATAGGGGTGAGTAAAAATCGGACTAAAATAAAAAAAAATCAACCAAATCAATTTAATTCGGTCAATTCGATTTAGTTTTTTAATAAAAAGTGGCTTTGTTTGATTTTCATTTAAAAAAATAGAATTTTCCATCTTAATTCTGTTATTTTATATAAAAAAAACTTAAATTATCAATATATCAAACAAATTTAAATCAAATCAGATTTAAAATATATACATTTTAATTAAATCGAACTGAATCAAACTGAACTTTTGTAGGTTCAATTTGGTTCAGTTTTTAGATATATAAAATGTGGTTTAATCAATTTAATTTTTTAAATAATTTTAGTTCGGTTTGATTTTAAAAATATAAAATTTGATTTATTTAATTTTTATAAAAAATTGAACCAAAAAAATTGAATGATCGAATTCACATCCCTAATGAGAAAGACATTTATTCATTGAAGTATTAGTTTAATGATATACTTATATGATAAAATTAGGGGTGAGTAAAAATCGGACCGGACTTAAAAAACTGACTAAACCAAGTTAGTTTGGTTCGATTTAATTTGATCATTTGATAAAATCGGTTTGGTTGCATTTTTATTTTAAAAAATTTTGATTTTTGGTCTTCAATTTGGTTTTTTAGATAAAAACTGAATTAAGCGAAATTATTAATAAATCAAACCAATTTGAATTGAACTAAATTTAAAATAAATGTGATTTAATTAAATCAAATCAAATTTTTATAGGTTCTCTTAGTTCAATTTATAGGCACATAAATTTTAATTTAATCAGTTTGGTTAATTCGATTTTTCTCAAAAATTTTATTTGATTCGATTTTAAATATATGAAATTCAATTTATTTGATTTTAGTAAAAAATTGAACCAAATTAACCAAACCATTTGTTCGCTCATTCTTAGATAAAAGTAAAAATGATATCATTTATTTCCTTAATAACAAAGAGGGAAAAAAATGCAGTTCAAAATTTGAAAATTTTGAATATGATAGTATATTTTCCACATTTTCCATATTTAAAAAAACATACTTTCAAATTTATTCATCAATTTCAAGATAAAAAAGATTAATTGAATTGACAAATTACATAAAATACACATTTATTATATTAAATTGTGGATAATTTTTACTAAATTTTTTTTTAGTTTGAAATATGAATAATACTAAATTGTGTGTGAAAATATTGAAAATTTTTGTAATTATTATTATTGTTATTATTATTATTATTGTGTGTGTGTGCGCGTGTGTGTGTATATATATATATATATATATATATATATATATATGAATGAGGATAAAACTTTTGAATTGATCAAAATATCCTTGATGTAAAGGTTAATTTTAGTATAAAAATTTTTATTTGTTATATGTAAGCATTAAAATCTAATCCAAATAAGAAAAGAATTTATGAATGCAACTATCATTAAAATTTAAATAGAAAAAGGATTCATTATATATAGAGAGAGAGGTTCAATAATATAAAATTTTTTTATTTGAATTTTAATGCTTACATATAATAAATAAAAATTTATATTTATTTCATGAATTATTGAACATCTCTCTCTATATATATAAATGTTGGTTGGATAAACCTTTTCACGGCAGAAAGGATTCATAAATAGGAAATGGTTCATGAATACTGATTTTTAAGGAACCAATTAGCAATTTTTTTTTCGTTTTTTTAGTAAGAAACTATACCTATTTTCTAATTGACAAATCCAGTTTTTTGGCTTAGTTCCATTGTAAATAACATTACGCATAGAATCGGTTTGCTTATGGTGGATTGAATTGTATTTTAACCTTCAGAAATTAACTTGATATATCTTCTCAAAAAAAATAATTAAGTTTGATTAGATTTAGATAAATTTTATCCTTAAGAAAATTCTATGTTAAGAATGAAAATAATATAATTAAGGAGTCTTCGGTACTAAGAGGTGGTTTTGAATAAAAGTTAACTTTGGATTTTCCTGTAATTATAATCCAACAAAGAGTTGGACTCATTGCTTTTTTTTTTTTTTTGGTCAATAATTTTACATTATTGTTTTTGTTTTTTAAAATTTTTCTAAATTTTTTAGTGTTTTATTTTTATTTTTATTTTTAAATTTTTTAAATATTTACTATGTATCTCATTTTTACAAATTATCATCTAGGAATAACATATGAAGTTAATGAAGAAAAATATTAACTCAAAAAAAGTTTTTATGTAATATTTTATTAATTATTCAATCATAAAAGTCAACATTAAAGTCACACGCATAATTTTTTATTTATTTTTCATAAAGTAATCACATTAATACTTTTAATTTATCCTTTAACAATATATAATACCAATATATAAAATAAATATATAACAATACTTTTGTCCACACTAAATCATATATACATATTTTAAATAATTTTCTAACATATTATAATAATTAAACTTTAAATAGATTTAATTGTAATAATTATATTTTGACATATTTGACAATTTTTATTTCTAATAAATAATTAAAATTAAAAAACTTAAAAAATGAAAACATCGTGCATATGCTAAAACAACTAATATATAGAGAGAGAATATTGAACTTTAGAAAAATCAATATAAATTAAGTTAGTAAAATTATTTAACATATAGTATTATAAAAAAAAATGATCAACCAAAATTTTTTTAATTAAAAAAATAAAAAAGAAGACTTAAATTTGCCTCGGATCGATAAATATGAGCACTTTTTGTTCGTTTGAGGGTCTTAATCATGGCCGTTGAGGGTCGCAAGGCCACATAACTATTTTCGGCCTGTGGTCAATAAATGGAATAGAAGAATAGATGATGCATATATGGTGGAGTCGTGCATACGGTAATATCACTCATTAGAATTGTTTTTATTGTATTTTTATTATTCTTGCTTTTCCTCATTAACATCCCATTGATTGCAATCGTGATCATCACTTTACTTAGAAATTAATATGAAATCACTACTCATTAATTACTCATCCGCAACCTTTGCCTCACTCACTCTAATCTTAATTTATCCTCTTATATCCCTCTTATTCTCTTCTTTTTTTTTAAAAAAAAAAAAAATGTCATCTCACTTTTCCATAATTTCCCACATCATTAATATAAAAAATATTAAAAAAACTCAAACTCTATCACTATCAAAATATTTAAAATTTTATTGTGAATTTATAATTGTATTTATTAGTAAAAAAATAATAATAGTTTGTTGTTTTTAAAAAGCAAACATTTTAAAGGGAAATAAACAATTATTTTGATAGTATATTGTTTGCTAGAAAGTGATTGGAAATATCAAGATAGAGAAATAGGAGGATATTAAATAAAATGTAGATATGTGAAAATAATTACAGTAAATTTCTTAAATGTAAATATAATTATTTATTTTAAAGGTTTAAAAATTAATTATAAATTATAAAATATCTTAATTTATTCTTTTCATATTAAACAAAAAAAATATCTTAATTTATTTCTTTGCATATTTAACGAAAAAATATCTTAATTTATTTCTTTTCAGATTTAACAAAAAAAAAATATTTTAATTTATTTAGAAACGCCTTCCATACAGGACAATTCTATACTTGTAACTCTTCCACATGTACGGTTAGGAACGTGCATAGATGTGATTACAAGAAATCCTACTTATCATGAGTTCTTATAAGACTTAACAATATTTATTAAAAAAACTAACACTGTGTTTATATTTATTTAAAAAAAACACTAACACAGTTTGATATAAATAATTTTTATAAAATTTGTTTATAAATTTGAATTTTGTTTGTTTGGTTTAATGAATTCATTTGAAATTCTATTTTCATTAAATCATTTAAATTAGTTATAACTAAATCATATTCTATCAAATTTGATAGAATTTATAAATAAATTTAAAATTGTAAAATTTCTTCATTATGACAAAAATATTTGTAGTTAACATAATTTTCATTTTCCTTTTTCTTTTTCTCTTTCTCTTTCTCTCTTTGCTTTCTTTTTTATTTTTTCTCTATTCTCTCTCTTTTTCCTCTTTTTCTTATATTTTTTTTATTCATAAAAATTTTAAAATAATACAAGAATATTTTTATAAAATAAATATTTTTTTGAATTCTATACTTAAATCAAATTCAGAATTTATTTCATGTATAAAATTCTATTTTTATTTTATAATATATCAAATATAAAAATGTATTCATAAATAAATTTGATAAGAAATTCATTTATAAATAAATAAATTTTAAATTAAAATTTAACCAAATATTATGTAAGAGTTAGTTTGAATGGTGAAATAAGAGATGGAGTTTTTTAAATGATATTTGGGAGAAACTTAATCTCTATTTTTATAAATAGAAACAATTGTGCAAATATATTTTATGATAATTGTAAGTTGTATAATTAGGACAGTCCTTATGTTTAATAATTTTTTTCAAATTGATTTAGACCTTCATAATAGTTTTTGTGTTAATATATGGTATATAGTATAAGTGTAAAAAGTTTTAGTTTTGAACAAAAACTACTATATCTTTTTGTGGCAAACCTTAGCAATTTTCTATGTCTATATGTGCGCACATATGCATACATATCCTTTTCTTAAACAAAACATAAATATAAATTGATATTTTAATTTAAAACCAATTTGTTTCATGAAAAAAATATTATCAAAATTTTATATTGTACATTTTTATTATTGAGATAATTAGTGAAAATAATTTTCTTTTAAAGAGATGAAGTCATTTTTAAATTTTAATAAAATCATTAAATAGTTTGTATTGAATCATATAGATGCATAATTTGAGTTTACCAATCACTACTTATCATTTTTTACCACTAATGCTTATCACAATCAATAATTATTATTGACAATTTATCGTTGGGTCAGTGATAATTACTAAAATTTATCAGTTTTATATCAATTTTTTTAATAAAATTGACTTATGATATCTTTATTTGAAACAAGACATTATCTTTTCAAAAATAAACTTTTTTCAATAACTTCTTATAAATTTGTACAAAACTTGGTTTGCATTGAGATGAAAAAATATGTATCTAGAGAATTCTATATGGGTAGAATAAACTTCAAATACAATGAGAATAAAACTTACAATGCAATGAAGTTTTTTAAACAATAATAAAATTTCCTATAAAACAATAAGTATTTTCTAAACAGTAACAACAGTAATTATAATATTTATAATCTTTCCTCTCAAGTTGGAGCATGAAAATTTGTAATGCTCAACTTGTGAATTAAAGTAATGAACATATCACAACCAAAAGCTCGGTGAAAATGACTACATCGCAAATTTGAATTGTTGCATGGAGAAAATGGCAATCGACGTTGATGTTATAAAAACTTGATTGAAGGTGATAAATGTGACTTTATTGTCGTAGTAAAGCTTAATGTATTGTAAAAGATGCACAACAAGACCATAAAGAAAAGTACAAAATCAAAGTAGTTCGCAAATAATATAAATCATAGTACGATTACACGACCATAACAAAAGAATATCTAATAATAATTTTTTTTTTAATTTGTAGTAAAAAGGAGAAGAGAAAAAAAAGGTGATATAACCAATAATGGATTAATGACTAAAATGACATTCTACCTAATCACTATCACAACAAACACAAATCAATAATGAATTAGAAGAAGGCAATAAGATCCTATGATCTAGTGATGATTATAACAAAACAGATCCATAATAGCATTTAAGTAGGTTTAGTAAGAAGCAATGAAGGAATTTGCTAAGAATATGGCTCTCATAATATATGTTTGAACGAGTGATTGTGAGATAATCTAATTGCCCTACAAGCATGTGATATATAAAAGGATCATTTAGAGGAGCCTTACAGTCTATATAGGGTTTATGTTACTGTTTAAGTGGAAAAGGTCAAGATTTCAAACCACAAGAAATCTAGTGTCAATAAAGATATCTGAATCATAATTTTGTTGACAGTGCATTAGTCCATAATGAGTATGGATAACTCCAATACTAAGGAAAAACTTAAGTTGACTAAGATCCTTAATATAAAACAAAGATTGTATACCTAAACAAAAAAGATGGATGCATCGAGGATCATTTCTTATGATGATAATATTGTCAATATAAATAAGAATAATAATGGAACTAGTACCTTTAGTATAAGTGAAGAAAAAGTAATAAAATACTCATCTTTGGACTGATGAAATCTAATAGACTTTAAGAATGTTATAAGCTTCTTAAACTAATTAGAGAAGCCTATTTTAATCCATTAAGAGATTTCTCAACACCACAAGCTTGATTATCATTTATCGCCTAAGTTAGCAAATCCTTAATGCACTTACATGTAAACTTCCTTATAAAGGTTACCATGCATTGCTCACATCACATTAACATGAATCCCACAGTTTTAATTGAAATTATATCTACTTGAAAGAATTTATTCCTCTATAATGAAAGAGGGCAAAGACATGTGGGAGAAATAATTATAAAATAAGAGAAGTGATAGCAATGCTATTTATTTTATACTTAATGTGGCATGCCTATTTAAAAGTAATTGCTTTCCTATAGGGAGGCAAAGGTTCAAACATTCAAGCATCATTTTGTCAAAGGGTTAAATCTCTTGAGCCATATTGCGATGCCATTCTACATATTGAATACCTGAGAAAAAGGATTTTGGCTCATCCTAAAAGGTGATGGCTGCTAAGAATGTTTTATAAGTGGGTGAAAAAGAATTAAAAGGAAATAAAATTAGCTAAAGAATATGTAATATCTGTATGTGCAATATTTAGGTGGAACCAAAATAGGATCTACATATGGTGACAAATAGGGGGTAAAAGTCTAAAAATTTTAAAGATAATGTGTGAGTTTATAAAGATTATGAAATAGGAACAGTAAGACTGTCAAAAGGTACTAATGAGAATATCAATGGTGTGACATTAAGAATGGTTTGGATAGGTGATAATGGTGCATATGTAAATGAACAATGAGCTTAAAAAGGACAAATTATGTATATAATAGGTTTATTGCCTCAATATAAGAAAAATCAAAGTTTAAAACGCACAAGTTAGTGTGATATTTGTGTATCGTGGAGGGGCTTGCAATGCCTCATCATGTGTTAATATATAGTAGAAAAAAATATGTCGTGAAAAATAATATCTAGAGATGCAAAATTGCATTTTTTAATATTTACATCTTATAACCATGTTTATCTAAAATGTGCTTAGTAAAAATATATTTAATAGCTCTAGAATCAAATAATTTGGATTGTGAAGATGAATCATTATGTGTATAGCATGAGTAACTAAAAATCTAAAGATTGTTATAACTGGAAATTTTATTATATAGAACTTCATAAGGATATTTTTCATTTAAAATTGAGGTTGATGTGATATTAATCAAATATTCAATAATAAGTATGCAGTCCTCCAAAAGAAATGAGCTAAAGATGTTTCAAAAAAGCCATGCATGCCCTACTTATAAAAGATGAAAATATTCACACTCAATAATGTCATTTTATTAAGGAATATCAATATAAGAAGTTTGATGTAATATCCAATTTTCATTATTTTTTTAGAGAATACGATATAAATTTATTGTCATTTATCTGACTGAATTATATTAGCAAAGACATGAAATTGTATTTACACCATGTTGTAAAAATAAGTAAGATCACAAGTAAAAAAATTTATGATTTATTTTTCATGAAAAATATTATTGTAACTTTATTTTGAGTTAAAGAAAAAGGTAAATGGTAGTCTAATTTTGACTATGACAAGTATCATAAACATGATTAATAAAAGAACAATTTAAATTAGAAATTTTAGCTCTACAAGAATAAGGTGCATGTCATGGATACGTGTAAAAGTAAAAAAAAAATATTAAATAAATAATGGAATGGTGAATGACGGGCTTGTGCAGAAAATAGCAATAATAGATTCTATCTTTTAATTATTACACATTAATTAGTGTTTCCATTTTGAGATTTTAAAAAACATAAAATCAGAAAAGAAATTGACAGTGCTATTGAGATCGTACGTAATTTTTGAAATAAATAATAAATTGCAAGTAAATTTAGTAAATAAATTGTTAAGTTCTAAGACAAAATAACTTTCCAATTTTAGTTATTGCAATATATATATCCATTAATAAAGTTTTAAATTATTGCTAAAGCTTATAATTGGTGAGGAGAAAAAAAAGTTTGCCATATGGTTAGAAGCACCACTATCAGTAATAAAAAAGAATAAGTTAAAGGATATTTTTTAAACATATATTAAGAAATGAATGAAACATTATTATTTGTCAAGGTTATGCATTGTTGATATTATTTATCAGCAAGAGCAATAATAAACGAGAACTTGGTTATAGTAGGTAGACTTGGCATTACAATTGTAGCCATAAAATATCTTCCCCCTTGAATATTATGATAGTTAAACTATTGTGGAGAGATTTTGCTATTTTGTGTATGATAGTCTTTAAATATTGATCTCTAATTTTTTGGACAACCCTTAAGTTCGTAGCATCTTTCATATTCATATTCATAATGATCATAGTAAAAACAATTATCAATATATTTCTGTTTATTTCAAATTAATAGGGCTATTAAATATTGAGAATCTTGAAACTGCATCCATCTGTTGTCTTTCCTATTGAATTGACATGGCTTGCATCCTGCTTCATGATGGCAATGACAACACCTAAGACACAAAATTAACCTTTGGAATGACTCATTGAGTTCTATCAAAAACTAATGTATCTTTTTCAATTTTATTTGCCTGTACATTAGTTCTCATTGAGGGCATTTTGCATTGTTATATTCCATTTAGGATAGTTATCATCTTTAAGAGGTTGGCAATAAAAATCTTACCATTTTTATCATTTGGATGGAGGCAGATTGATGAACTCACTTTAATTTGACAATGAAGTGAAAATTCTCATTCATTTTTTCTCTTGAGACTAGAGTGGAAGTTTTATCTATCGCCTTTCCTCCATTTCATGGGTTCCTTGAATAAAATCCTTACAAAGACCTAAATAAATAAATATAGCATATACGTAATTTTTTTACTAAAGGTATTTATTAAATACAAACACACATACATGCATGCATATATATGTGTGTAATTATATGCTTCATATTTATATGTTAATATATAGTGTATCAAATTTTTTTAAAATTAAAAAGCAAGAAAAAAGTCAGAGAATATCGACGAGATGGAAGGAAAAATCTTCTTCCCTTCTCTCACATCGTCTTTTTGCCATTTCTAATTTTAATGGAGTTATTTGCTCTGTTGTTACACGAATCTTTGATGAAACTTTATTTAAAAGAGTGTTGTAAATCATAGATATTTTATAGGTGTTTTAGAGTTTTTCAAACTTACTCTCATACTGCATAAAAATCTGTACAATGTTTGGTTTATATCGATATAAAAATCTCATATATATGGCCACAACACCTGAAATAGGAACATTCTAACTCCATTTCATATCTTGCACTAAGCAGTATTCAAGAACACTATTAACATGATGAGAAAACTTTACACTTTTAGAATTTATTTGCAAATTAAAATTTGATGAAATTTGATTTAGTTATAATAAATTCTAAGAATTTATTAAAATATAATTTTTAATGAATTTTTATTTATACTAAATACATAAAATATGAATTTATAAACAAAATTTTATAAATGTTATAGGATATATTTATATCAAATACAATATTACTCCTATATGAGATAATTCAACTTTTTAACTGAAAGGGTTTTATAATGAACTCGTCATTATATTTTATAAAAAAAAAAATGAGAATTACAAACTGAAAAAGCATAATATTCTGTAATAAAAATGGGCCTTAAAATTAATTAGTCATTTATTCATAAGATGGCCAACAAGCACCGGCCACATGTCACAATGAACTAAAAGAAAGAAGGTTATGAGGACATAGACAAAAGAAAACCCCACCAAATGGTAAATGACACAAACAAGCAAACGCGAAGGGATATGCTAATCCCACCGCCCTTCACCTTCAGCACCCAAAAGATTTTGTCTCTTTGTGAAATGACCATCTTCTCCAAACACAGCAATGAAAATTTATTTATAAACAGTCTGTGGCTTTTGTCGGCTTTCCATGATCAATCATCTGAAATCATTTCCAATGATGGTGAATGTAGCCCACACCGCACTTCCCAATATCCCCTCATCTCGCTATTTTGCCCTTATAAACTTTAGCACAAATGTATTTATTTTCACTTTAGAGAAATTTTGATGTAAAGAAAAAGCCTTGGCCCTTAGATTTAATTGACCATTGTGTAGTTGCTCAATTTTTGTTTTCTGACAATAATAAAAAACATTTTCATTCATAAATAGTTATAAAATTTTTACAAAAAAATAACAATTTTATGACCTAAACTATTAATATGAAAATTGATCTTCAATGTTACTAATAAGTGCATATTAACCTAATTTTGAAATCATAATTTTATTTTAGCTATGAGTCTTCTACAATAACTTTGAATTTTTATCAATTATGAAGATCCCACCACATATGATGTTATAGTATGATACTGATTAAAATTTATATAATATGTGTAAAAAATTTGAAAAACGATACCCAATGATGTATCATCATATATTATTAAATAATTAATTTTAAAACCACTAAAACTATTAAAAAAGATAAAACTCTCACAATGAAAATAAAATAACAAATCTAGAATAAAACTCTCAAAAAAGAAATAAAACAAAATAAAAACTAATAAATATGGAAAACAACCTACTTTATCAAATAAATAAAATAAAGAAAACGAAGAGAAAAAAATATGTCGCCGATAGAATATACCAACAACAACTTCAAAATACTAAAAGATAATAGTTATTTTTTTAAAAAAAAAAAAGATGACTAAATTTTTGATTTAAGACATGTTTTATTACAATATCGATGCTCAAATTTTTCTTCACATTAATTTTACCATTTCTTAATAGTATAAGACATCAAATGTTTGATTACCAACTTTCATCTCTTCAACATATAATATAAAACTTTATTTTATAACTCAATTTAATTGAATACTAAGTTTATTTTTATATTATTATTAGAGATTAAAAAATATTTATTTTTATAGCTCAATTTGATTGATCTATTAAAATTGATGATTTTATCCAATTGGAATTAGACTGCCAGATTGATTTGAGTTTAACTCATAAAATTTTCAATTATTTTATATATATTTTTTATAAAATAGGGTTTCAATTTTTACTTTTAAAATTATTTTTAATATTTTTATTTAATTTTATTATGATTATTTTATATTATATGATTTTTTATTAAAATCAGTTGATTCTAATATATTTCTAATCAAAATCAATTTTGAATCAAAATCAGGTAATTTTATTGAAGCCAACCATCTTGGTTTGATTAAGGTTTCTCCACTCATAAAATCATAATCATTAGTTTTTAAATTTAAGATTTGAATGAGCAATCTCTCATAATGCATTTGATTTGCAGATTTTTATAGAAAATGACTTGAAAATATTTAATTTTAGTAGTTGTTTCGCATTAAATATTGTATTCTAAAAAAATTAAAATTTTGAGATGGTAATCTTTATACTTACTTTTTCATATACATAGAAAAAAATATTTCCATTTCAAGAGAAGAAAAAAAATTACTTTTTGTTTTTCCATAGTTATAAGAAAGTTCAAAAATTAAATAGATAATTAGGTGTTTAATTGATATAATATTTGAACAAATTTAATCTTATGTATTATTATATACTGAGTTATAAAATATACAATTTTATTACAAAATATAATTCAAGCTACTTAACAATAGTTTAAAATAAAATATTACTTTAATATTTTGATTTTAAAATATTTTCATTGTAAATTATATATTTAAATAATTAATAAGTTAATTTTAAAAATATTTTAATAAATATATTTATTTTAATTATTGCCTCATTTTTTTTATCATAGAACATATATCTATAGGTTTTATCAATTAATTAAATAAAATATATTTAAAATTTTGATAATATAATATTTAAATCATTTTATTTTAGCATTCTATAATCATACTAAATATAATAATTATGAATTATAATGAAAAAATTTATTTATAATCAAATATAATAATCTTAGACTCTAAACATTATTTTTTAATATAATTCTAAATAATAATATTAAACTTTGACAATTAAAATCCCACTGGTGTAAACAGCCATTCCTTGTACACTAAAAGGGTAGGCTTCTATTTTAAAATAAAAAGAAAAAGAAAAAGATTAAGGCCACTAGTTTGGCCTTTAAAATATCAAACAGAACTTGGAATCAGTCAACTATTGAATGTGAAGCACGCGTCAAAGGCGCATAGGCTTTGAGTAACAACTAATCAACCTTTTTTTTTTTTTTTTGAACCTAATCAACCTTTGATTGATTAGAGGAGGAATGAAGTCTAGTTTGATCAGTCGTTTCATATCATTCAACTATATATATATATATATATATATATATATTTCCAATAGTTTATTATGTATCTATATATATTTTTTTGAGATATGAGATTAATTTTATGAGAGCAAAACTTGTTTATATTGGGCGGAAAAAAATTATTTTACACTAAAATTATCATCTATAATTATGAATTAAAAATTGTCAGAATAATGGATATTACCCAAATTCATGACAAACATTAGCCAACAAATAATGAACGCTATTGTGAGAGGGTTAGAAAAATCCTCTGTCCCTCTCCCTTGTCATAATTAATTACAATTAAAGTGTCTTATTTTGAGAGCTAAAAGCATTATTCTGTGACCAAATTTGTGAAAGTGAACCATCACAAGCTGCAATGGAGAATGATTTCACTTAAATACCCCAGCCTGTGCCCTCACTTTATTCTTGGACTAGCCAAATTCAGAATAATAATCTCAAGAATTCTCGATCATCTCATCTTTTTTGCCTATAAAAATCATTGCCCTTTGATAGGCTCACTAAATGCTAAGCCCAGAGCCTGCACGTACACGATCTAAGCTCTTTCTATTAGCAGAAATTAAAATAAATCACTCCACCAATCACTCTTTGCCATGTAGGAACATATAACCACCCTTGAATTTACTTAAATGCCCACTAGCCGTAAATCACAGCAGGAAAAGTGCAGGTCTTCCATTGGTAGGTCAAACGGACAATTGTCACAATAAAAGAGGACGGCGAGTTCGCATGCTATAATACTGAAGGGTGAAATTGAATTCTTTCGTACTTCAAATAGGTAATTTGGTAAATTTATCTTTTAACTTCAATGATACAAATAATAAATAATTTATTTCATTTATTTTTTAGTATTAAAAAGAAAAATTGCATTAATAAAATCTGAGCCTGATGTTTACTTTTAAATAATATTTTTAAAATTAAATTGATTAGTAAATCAATCAATTAATTGATTTTTAATTTAATAGATCCAATTGATCTAATCAATTCAATCTAATTAATTTAACAATAAATATAATTTTAAAAAAATATTATTGAAACAGATGTAAAAATAAAAAAATATTGAAATATATATAATATATTTATAGCAATTAAAACAATAAAAATAATATTGAAATTTGATCTAGAACTACTAATCAGTTTGATTCTCAATTTTACTTATTTAATCAATTAATTCAGTTCAATTTTCAAAATATTACTTTTCAATAATCTCATTATACTAATGGGTTGAGATATCAGTTCATTTTATTTATTAACAATATCGATTTATTAAATTTTTAACATGATATCAATACCCAAGAGTTTTCAAATACATTTTGCAATATATTTCTAGAGAAAAAAAAAATCATGAATCAAATATAATCTAGTTAACTTCTCACACTTTAATAAGTGTAGACAGTAAAAAGTTTCAAATTTAACTTGTTTATATTTATTATGAGAGTTTAAAGGTAGAATTATCTTTTATTTTGTAGCTTATAATATAATAAATTCTAATAGCAATTCAAGTGATAAGAAAACATAACCTTCTATTATTAATAAATTTAGCACTTAGAATGAAATCTTATTAATATAATTTTCCTATTAATATTAAAAAGGAAAAAAAATATTTATTTCATGTTTAAAATTTTAAAAAAAATGCCCATGGATCTTTGACATACCAGCAGCCTTCGTTCCCGCGAGAAAAGGGTATAATGGGAACGCAAGAGGGTAGGATTGTAATTTAATGAAGAGTTTCCTAAATTTGACGTAAGTGACGACAGGTGGAGCAAGAGTCCTAAGAAACCCCAACCCCTTGGGGACCAAAAACATGCATGTCTCTGTATCATCATCTCATCTCATCCCATCCCATGGACATGTTACATGTCATATGGTATATGTATGTATGTTATTATGTGTTATGGAGTAATTGGATATGCTATGGCCGGGGATGGGGATAAACCTTCTCAGGCCTAAAAATAAATTTTTACTAATTTTTAATATTAAAATTTTTCAAAATTCTGAAATGAAAAACATTTTTAATATTTTTTTAAACTCTATTTGTTTCATAAAAAATAATTTATTTATAAAACAGATTATTTATAAAAATATTTTATGAAAAAATATTTATAATCAACATATTTTCTGGTGTTTAAAAAATATTATAAAAAATATTATTTTTTTAATTTATAAAATTATAATAATTTTTATATCATAAATATTTTATATTATATTATTTAATATTTAATATAAAAATATATTAAAATAAATTTTTTTGTAGATCTCATCTATTTTTGACAAACATTATGGACTGACGACAATCAATAATGAGTGTCGATAATTAAGAATGATCAGTTATACTAAATAAATATGTTTATATAATTTATTTTTTATTTGCATGCGATAGTCAAAGTTTAAAAAAAATAATTTTTAATTTTCAAAATGAAAAATTATTTTTTAAAAAAATAACTTAATTATCATTTTGATTAAAAATATTTTTATTAATTAATTTTTCTAGATACATTAAATAAAAAATACAAAAATTATTTTTCATAAAATAAAGAAATTCTTATAAATAAAATTTGACCACCCTTTGTTCTTTTTTTTTTCTTTATTATTTATTAGCTATCATCAATGTTTTAATGGGTCAATGGTGGTCTACTTTTACTTTTCATTTAATTGTTCTTTCTTTCAAATAGATTTTCTTTAAATTTACTAATTATGTCTTTTCATATATATTTTGTTATTGTAATTATTTATGTTATCTTTATTTAGTCATAAGATAGATAATGAAACTTCGTTGTTCTTAGTAGTCCCTCTTAAATTATTGTTTTCAATTAATTTTAATATAAGTTTGGAAATCTCTTTTTTCGTCTTTTTAAAAATATATTTGACCCTTCATATATATATATATATAACTATTTGGCCTTCTTAAAGTTTTTATTTTATAATTTCACTCTTATTTCTTCAAATATGTCACCTATTTTTTTTATCATAATGTTTTTACTTTACTTTTCTTTGTATTTTTATATCTTTGCCTTTTTTGATAGAAAAATTTTTGGAGTTTTTAATTCAACTGTAGAACAACATGAAATTTATCAGTAATTATAAATTTTTCCTTTTTATATTTAGTTGTATGTTAAACTTTTTTAATTGTGATTATTTTTTCTCTTTTACATAATAATTTTTGTGCATATTTTTATTTTATTTTAAGTAATTAAATAATCATATTTTATATGATTGTAGTATATACAAATTTGAGTTGTGGGTTTCATCTAATTTAGGTAATTCCTTATATAAATATCATTGAATTTTTAGTGTTTAATTACTTTTTACAAAATAAATACTAGTGTTAAGAAATACTTTTTAATATTTAATATATATTTTTTGAAAGCAACATAATTAATATATTTTAAAAATTCTATAAAATATATAATTTTTATTTTTAAAAATAAGTGAACAAATAATTTTATTAAATCATACAAATCATTATTATGATTTCTCAACACTGGCACCCTAAAATAAATTTCTGTCTGCCCCTGCGTAGAACATTGATTATTTTTTTTTAAAAAAAATAATGAATAAAAAAATTATATTTCTGATAAAAATGATTTTTTTCATTTAATATAGTGAGTCGTGGTTTACGTGGAATTTGACGGAAAGTGCACCGTTAGTCCGTTATTAGAGAAAAATAAGGTACATATGAGCAGAACGGCCGTTTTGGTGCTAACAGTTGAGGATAGGATGACAATTGGATCCCTGACCCTTGAGTGGTTTATAGAAGAAGATTCTCTTCCTTCTTTCATTTTTTATCATGTTGTTTCTGAGGTCCGATTCAGTATATCCCAATCTACCATCTTAAATTGCACTGTCTTTTATTATATTATTATTTTTTGAGACATTTATCATATTATTATTCATCACACTACTTATTTAACAATACATAAACCTGGGTTTAAGATATTTTAATAATTTTCGAAATATTTTGTTTTAATGATCTGAATTCAATTTCTCTTTTTAATTTTTATATTTTCGTCCAAATTCATTTTATTGTTAATTACATTCAATTTGATCAGTCTCTTGCATAAAAGAAAAATTATTATTTACACTTGAGCTTATATATATTGTTAGCATAAGTGATCGGGTTTAATTATTTAAAAATATTTGAAATCAAATTGAAAATAAAGTATTTGATAATTGAAGAAATCAATATCAAATTGGAATGAAGAAATGAATTAATTTTTAGATCAATTCAATTCAAATTAATTATTTAGATATTTAAATATTTAAAAAATTAAATTTATAAAAAATATAAAATTTAGTATTGCATATATATATATATATGAATAATGGTTGAGTCGGCATAGATCAATTTGATTTTATTATTCATATGAGATAAATATTAATAGTCATCATTGTTTCAAATTATTTGTTGAGTTAAGATTAATTTGATTAATTTTTAAATATTTTTAATATAGTTAATTGATTTGGTTGGTTATATTCAATATCCATATTTATCTTAATTATCAAATCGTATAAAAAGGTAAGTTGGTACTCATATTTATTTATTATAATAATTTAACAGTTTACAATTGTGTTACACGTGAATGTGTGTAATTTTTTTTAATAAGAAAAATAAAAAGTCTAACACGAATATTCTCTATATGAATATGATAAGACAAATAGTATTATCTTTATTATTATAATTAAAAGAAAGAGTTATTATGTATTATCTGTAGTTAAGGGAGACCAAGTTTCAAATAAGCAAGTGATCCTTACCCCGCCAGTATGAGGTCGTGGTTTAAAATCTGCAGTAATTCGTTGCTGTTTCTTTAAGGGATCTAACCGTACAATACTGTTTAATAAAAAAAAGTTTCAAATGAATATATATATATATCTAAAAAATTTAAATTGTTATATATATATATTGGATTACAAGGCAGGGCTAAGATGATTCCTAGATAGTTTTTTTTATCATTTTTTTAAAATATTATTTAATCAAAGAAATATCCATGCAACACATGATTAAAATACTATTTCACTATTTTATTTTCATATTATTTTAAAATTTTGTTGCGTTATTAAGTACATGAGAGCAATGGTAAAAATAAAAATTGAAAATAGAAAAAAATAATTAATATCCTATCAAAAAATTAAGGAAATAAAATAAACAGAGATAACTATAATTTTATAAGGGGCATAATTGCATTATGTGTTAATTTTAATGGTGATATTTTTACTTCAATAAAAAATTAAAGAGAGCAATTTTTCTGCCTAAATTACAATGTGACTTGACCATTGTATGGGAGAAATTTATTTATATTGAGTGTATCCACTTAACTAATCAAATAATTAGAAGTGAATTTAAAAAGAGAAAAGTATCTTTAAATTTAAGAAAATAAAAAAAAATTTATTAATAATGAAGTATAATTATTTTAAATTGCCATTTAGCCATTAATAATTTATATAAACAAATATCCTGTACCCATAAGTCACTACTAGAGAAGAAAAAATGGGAGAATTGATATTTGGGATCTTATTTCCCTAGTAACTTAAAATGATTTTTTTAAAAAACAAATTGAGCTTTTAATTATTTTCTTATCATAATTTTATGAGGCATCCATATAGATACCTTAAACAGTTAAGCTTTCAATATAATGTGATGCAGGTACTACTGAAATCACTCTATGTATGTTTGGATATGATTTGATGTACATGTTTATAGTGGATGGTGTAAGATAATTTTCAATGCCATTTGAACTTCAATACTATGTCATCACAAAAAAATGGTACTACCCATATTTTTCCTGAAAAATAATATTTACATAATTGTAAAATTTTATAACTGAAATTGGATAACATTAAAATACGTTTATATAAATATGTCTGGCTCTCCCCTTCCCAATATATATATAAGCTATTTTGAACCGTTATAAAATCGCATGTTGAATTTTTGTCCTCTTGTAGATTTTCATCACATCTAATTTGCAACGGCGAATGCAAATGTGTGTGTTTTATTTTATTTTATTTTGGGTTTTGCAGTTATGGTTATACGTTGTACCTTTTAGTTTTATTATTTGCATTTGCTGGTTGAGCAATATGTCATACTTCAATTTTTTTTAACCGGCATCTTGGAGTTAGATTGCTCTATGACTGCTGGTAGTAACTCAATGCCGGACACTTGATATTATTGGTATGAACAACCTATAAAGGGCACAACTTGCCATTTGAAATACGAGACACTAAAATCCTTAAGCTTCACTCTCACCATCAAAACAAAGAGTCATTTGCATATGTAATGCTTCAATTGATAAGAATTCTTTGCATATAAGAATCCTTTTCATCTCGATCACATATCTTATTGTCTTTTTCACTATGAAACTAATTTTAACTTAAGTGGAAAACTGTTTCTAAAAAAATTCTTTCAATGAATGCGATTCTAAAATTTTAAATTCTCTTAATTGTTTTGTCCCATTTTTCTGATTTAAAACTTGGTTATGGCATTATCCTAATGGGCATTTAGTTTGTAGATTTTGATAGAAAAATAACTTAGAAATGCTGAATTTCAATATTTAGTTTGCTAAAAAATGTTACATTCTTAAAAAAATTAAGAGCTTGTTTGGTTTTGCCGTAATAGTCAATGATAAGCGATTAACAATCAACGATCAACTATGAGTGATCAATAAATATAAAATTTTTGGTAAGTTAGTGATTGAATATGTGACTATATTATAAAATGACAAAAAAATAATTGTTTTATATTTTAATTAATTTTGTATAAAATACAAATTTGTATAATGGTAAATATTGAAAAAACAAAGTTAATACTAGAAAAAAAAAATCTAAATGCCAGTTTTATATTTCAAATGCTAGAAAAATTAGCTTTTAATATTCAGTTATATTTTATAAACATTAAACACTAATTTTTAAATTTAAGCGTTGAATGCTAATATTTATCAAATACTTTTTTTCAACATTTGAATACTCTATCGCTGAACACCAATGAGCAAGCACCAAACTAAACAAACACTAAATTTGTGAAGCCATAAACCCTACTCTTATTGTTCCGTCTAAATAAAAAAGTAATTTTGCATTTCAAGAGTGGAAAATTTACTTTTTCAGGATTATTCTAATTTATAGACATATTTAACTTTTACGTACTTTTATTTACTAAACTCAAATTTATATATTTTGTTTAATTGATCCTTAATCAAAATATACATCAAACTTTAAAAAATGAAAAATCAGTTAGCTATTGTAAAAATAAAATAAAAATTATATTGCAAAAATTTATTAGTCGCATAATATTTTGTTTTATATGAAAGTGTTTGACAATTTGTATGAGTTATTTAACTGGCATGGTTATTATTTTTTTTCAAAACTTTAAAAAATAAAATCAGTTAGCTATTGCTAAAATAAAATAAAAATCATATTGCAAAAGTTTATTAGTCACATTATATGAAAAATATTTGACAATTTGTATATATTATTTAATTATGCATGGTTATTATTTTTTCAATAATTTATATTTTTATCTTATATTTCACTCAATATTGATCATTTAATATTTAGTCATGGCTTGACTATTATTATCTAGAAGTAATTTACAGTGGCTTTTATTTTATATTTAGACATATTAAAAACTTATTAAGTAATTATATAGATTAATTAAATAAAAATGAAATTATGTTATGGGTATAATATTAATTTGAATTATTATTATTTTTTTAACTTTTTTATGTAGTAATCAAAAACAGTAATTTTGTATTCCAAGAAAAATCATATATCCAATCAAACTCAATAAAACTCAATAATCTTATATTCTAAGAATTAATGTAATTAAAAATTTACTTTTTTGAGAAAAGTGATTACAAATAAATAATGTTAACTTATAACGACCAAATGTCCTCTACATATAAAGCTTGAAACTTTTCCTTGTTTTTGTAATTTTCTAATGAATTTTGATGATTATAGTAGATTTTAAAAGTTAATTATATTTATAAAGTATTTATAGTATTAAATAAACAGTAAAATCTAATTAAATAATTATTTAATTTAACAATATAAACATATATAATTTTTATAATATATTTCTAAAAATTGAGAAGAAACAATGCATTAGATTATTTAGTATTTTATCCTAATATCTATATTAAATACATCTAACTAAAAAAATTTATGAAATTATTAATGACTGAATCATTCTATGTATTTCTGTATTTTTTTTTTAATGATTTAGTGGGTTTTTAAATATTAAATTTCTTGTTGTGTACCCTAATTGTAACCTTTGAAAACATTTAATATAGTTTAAATAATTTAAAATTCATTTGCTTATTATGCAAAAGAAATAAAGTCAATTTTCATTAGAATTTATATCCCACAGTTATCATTTAGTGAAATGGAAGCAACTTATTAAGTCATTATAATATTTTCCTACTAAATTGAAATCTTTTTGGCTTTGCTTTCATCAGAATGTCCTTGAGGACATTGATGGAGCATGCTGTGAAAAGTGTTATTTTCATACACATTAAGAGAGGTTCTACATAGTTTTTTTTTTTTTTTTTTAAAGGTTTGCATCATATTATTCTTCTTGGGTTTAATAAGCTATTTTATCTAGGACATGGACACTATGGCATTAAATATTTATGGACTTGATTTTGTTTTAATAAAAATTGAATATATAACATACATGTTTTATGTAAACTATATATTATTTCAATTAATTTTAAATTATGTTTCTCTTATATAAAACTTTAGTCTATCACAATAGTACTTAATGGAAAATTTTCTGTTTTGACTCAAATTTTCTTATATTATTGTAATTTTAGCTTGTGGGTAAGTTTTTAATTAGTCTTACTGTGGCATCAGGGCCTAGGCCTTAGAAACAAAGCTGGTTGCAGGCCTTTAAGGCTGTTAGCCGGAAGAAAGCAAAAGGCAGGCTCAACTCCACTCCCATGGCAGCCAACACTGAAAAGCTATAAAGTTTAACAGATCCAAAAGGCCAAAGCTTTTTTCTTTTCCACAGCCTAAAATCGTAAAGAGGAAAGTCACTATCAGTTTCATTTTTACAATCTGTATTCCAAAAAAGTGTTTCAATGTCAATCAAACTTAGTTTGATCTCTCATATTTGGTAGTAGCGTGAAGAATAAAGTATTTAGATTTGATTCTCTCCTCTAATAATAGGTAAGTTACACAGTATGTTACGGAATAATATTGTTGTACAAAATTTTAAATTATATGTGTAATTTATTAATAAAAATAAAAATAAAAAAATAAAAATTATATAAATAATTACATATATTAATAAAATTATTATTAACTATTTGAAAATTGCATTAATTATGATATCGCATCGTATGATAATACAGAATTCAATATTATAGTGTTAATCCTAATTATATGATAAATGCTTTATTTTCATAATTATTTCTTAATGTTTTTTTTTGAGAAAATTATTTCTCGTTGTTTAGCTCATCATTTATTGAGTGTTTATTGAACCAAAAAATAGTACCCGATGATCAGCTATTAGAAGCCCAATAACAAAAGAACGAAGCTATTGATGATGCTGTCATGTAAGTTTTGATTGTGATCAACAAATGATATTCTTGGGCTTTAAAGTATACTTGCTTCAAATTAGATTGGACTGATCCATCGATCAGTAAAATTAGCATCGACCAACAATTTGATTTAGTTCAATTTTTTTAAATGATCAATCAAAATATTGATTAAAGTAAAAAAAAATAATTAAAATTAAAAAATTAACTATAATTAGAGACGGAATCAAATTAAAACTATGTTGTTTTGTAAAAATTTAAAAAATTATATTATTTTACTTTAAAAATACTTTATCAAATTATTTTTTTTAATTTTAAATATTTTTAAGTTTTATTTATACATATTTTAAAAAAAATTTAAAAATTGTCTTATTGAATTGAATAAATTGAATAGATCTAATTATTCAAATTAGACATCAACCAGCTAATTAATTCGATCTTCAATTCGATTTTAAAACTATTGATTTCAAAATGAATACTATGATTTCAAACTTTACAAGTAATAATAATCCATTGAAAGAAGAATGAATAACATAACATAACATGAATGATATATGTGAAGCACTTAAATGATATATCCTTCAGAGTTCTGTCAATCAACTATGAGGAAAAGACTCTCCTATAGATAAGGTAATTTTTTTAATATACATTCATATCTTGACGTATTAATATTTCTTAAATGCTATATGACATATAATACACTTTGTGTTATATATTTTCATGTAGGTTAATCTGACACGAATTTTATTAATAAATTTTTATCCTTTGTATTATCTTAATCAATTTAATTTGGTTGAGTATTTTTTTTAAAGATTTTTTTCCCTCTGAGATAAGTCTCATCTTTAGACCATTTCCTTAATTAAATACATATGTGCTTTTGGAGCTTGCACTCATTTGAATGATCACTTTCTTGTGATTGCAACCATTTCTCGAAAAAGAGGTGATATGGGAGAATTGTCTGATCTGTTCATGCGAAGATGAAGCGACTGTCAAAAGTTAAACGACTAATTCTATTTGATGTCATTTTTATTTTTTTTATTATCTAAATGATGTAAAAATGATAATTAAATGAATGTTTTAGGTTAATGAATTACTAATAATTTAGTAAGCGAACAATGGTCTAGTAAAATTTTTAATTATTTATAGTATATAAAGAAAAAAAAAGCAACACATCTAACTATTAATGATTTAAAAATGTAATGGTTCTATATTCTTTAAAAATAAAGAAAAAAAATTAATAGCCAGATATTGTATGGAAGTTTTTTTAGGAGGAAAAAATTTAAAAAAGTAATAGAAAAGTATGAAATAAAATGTAAATAAAATTAATTAATTTCACTTTAGTTTTTTTTAAAGGAGGTTAATCAATATAAACTATTTAAAATTTTAATCTCTGATTTAGGATAAAGAAAAATAGATATTTAAAAGTAAATTGATGTAAATTTTTAACTTTTATTTACTCTCATTTATATTATAAAAAAAACTAAAAAATGAAGTTAACTCATTAATTTTCATTTACGTTTCATTCCTTAACTCAGTCTAACCCACTTCTATGCAAATCCTTAAACAATCATTCAAAACTAAATCTAAAACTAAATTGTCAATGACGTATTTTACTTTTGGTTTATGATTTTGGTTTTTATTATTAAAATCTAAAATTTGAAATATATATTTTTTTAAATTTTTTTAAAAGACAAAACAAGTTATTAAAATAAGTGAAATTTATTAAAAATTTTTTATCTATTTTTGCAACATTTTTTTAAGAAATATTTTTTCAAAATAGAGAAAAAGACTCAATGCGAAACAGTGCCTTAGTATGTACAATGAAATGAATAAAAATGGTTTGCAGTTATCAATTTGTTTTTCATGAAAGTTTTCAGCATTAATTTAATATAACAAAAATCAATAAAATCATGTGTATTACTAAATCCCAATTTGAGCTAGAGACAAAATTTAATTAAATAAAGGGAAAAAATAAATGGAAATAAATTAAGGTTGGAATTTGGCCTATAAATTCCTTATGAAAATAATCAAAGTGAATGACGTAACACGTGCACGCCCGTAAAATCTTTATCAATATGGGGGGGAAGCACGAGAGAGAGAGGTCATCACCCCACCATTGTTTCTGGAGCTCGATAGCAAGTGGGTTTTCCTTTCCTTTGCTTCCCTTCCCTTTCTTTTCTAGTTAGAAAGAAGGAAAATGTAAAATAGAGCAGGGAGAAAGAAAGAAAGAAAGAAAGAATGATAGAATAGCAAAGCCTATTGTTTGGCTTTTACTGTATTCTTGTTTAATCCAAAAAGGGATGGTTAGAATAGTATTATTAGAACTCTTTTCTGCTGCCATGTGTGTACATCTTCTTCTACCTTCCCCTACCATGGCTGCCACGTTTTCTTGTGTTGGTTAGGATCACAGCTCGCATTTCTTTCC
Organism: Omphalea diandra; assembly: GCA_949677035.1. Taxonomy (NCBI): domain Eukaryota; kingdom Viridiplantae; phylum Streptophyta; class Magnoliopsida; order Malpighiales; family Euphorbiaceae; genus Omphalea; species Omphalea diandra. The sequence goes on along the minus strand of CATIWR010007328.1, from coordinate 14,907 downwards.
TTCTTTTACTTATTCTTCCCATCATATATTAAACACTACACTAACAGTCCTTTTTCTGAACTCAAAAACAAATAAATCTACACAAACAGTCCTTTTTCTGAACTCAAAAACAAATAAATTTCTTTCCTTTGAGTTTTCTTTGAGGAGAAGGGATATGGAAACTCCAAAACCTCATCCTTCTCCTATAACACTTAAGAGGCAGCCTTCAATAGAAACCGAACCCAAAACACTGTTTGATGTTGATATGAACTCTGCCAGGGTTCGTCATGAATTCCTCTCTCTCTCTCTCTCTCTATATATATATATATATATATATTATTTTGTGAAATTATGATAAGTAGTATTGTTTTTAATTTGTTAATTACAAGCAGGAGGCAGCCTTGAAAGTGATTGAGAAGCATGGTGAAGAGGAGGCATTAAGGATCTTTCTCGAGGTACTTTGTCATGTCACACTGTTTTCTAATCAATTTTTAGGATGTATACTAATTTTTGCTTTTTTTTTTTTTTTGAGCTAATTGTGAATATGTTTAAGGGTACAAAAAGGGTTTGTCATACTTTTTCCTGATTAATCAAAAGTTTGAATTCGATGAACAAGTTATTTGTTTTTTGAAGCTTAAAATTTGACAAGCATGGTGTGAATAGCTTGCATGTTTTGCTTGTTGCTACTGAAAAGAGAACTAAAAATAAACATTTTATTTATTCGGAAACTGAAAATCATTTTTTTTCACAATCGATCTAACTTTTATTGCCTGAATATATATATATATATTCTTATCATATATGCATATTTCCTTTTACAACAAAATAAAAATGACTAGAGAATGAGTTTTTGCAAAGCAAAAAGCAAGAGAAAAAGAAACAATTTGAAACTAATGTTTTCGGAATGAGATCAAATCAATCAGTTAGATCGATAAAATGAAAAATTGGTTAGTGATTTAGTTCGATTTAATATTTAAATTGATCAATAAAAATAGGTTAAAACAAAAAAAATTGATTAAAATTGAAAATTGACTAAAACTAAAAACCAAATCAAAATAATTCAACATAAAATTATATTATTTTTTGAAAAATTTTAAATTTTTTTAAAAATTATATTATTTTACTTAAAGTTTAAATATTAAGAATATTTTTATTATTTTATCATATTATATTTTTAAAATTTTATTTATATATTTTTTAAAATAAAAATTAATCAAACTAATTAAATTAGCTAAATTAAAAACTAATCAACTGATGAATTCGATTTCTCGTCCGAGTTTACAAACATTCGTTGAAACCAAAGACCGTATAAAGTAATCTTTTAATACTCTCGTACCTAGGCGGCTTGTTGTTTGGGCTTCAGTCAAGCTGCCTCGATCTTCTACGCAATGGCGTGGGTATTACTCTCTTTTCCGGTTGTCAGTGCTCGTCAGTGTTTGGTAGAGCTCTTTGGTCTTTAGAAATGGAGAGAAATTGAAGAAATTAAAGAAGAGAAAAGAAAAGGAAAAAAATTAATTTCTATTATCTTGTTAAATTCTTTTATTTGTAGATAAAAAATTTAAATTCATTAAATATAAATTTATTTTTTTAAAAATATAATATATAAAAATAAATTAAGATATTTTAGTAATTTAACATATTTCACTATTTTTAACTCTTAATTTCTCTTCACAATGGAGAAAAACTTTTATTGTTATAATTTTTCTCTAATTCTTTTTTTTATTTACAAACTAAATAAGGAAAATAATTTTAGTTTTTTTCCTTTCTTTTTCTTCACTTCTCTCCAACCAGACAAATAGTAAGGTCATTAGTGTACATGAATAACAAGATTATTCCGCTTAGGCTTGTGCAAAATTAAAAAAAAAATGCCAAATATCAATCTAACTTGAATTAGTATGGAGAATTTTGTCTGTCTTTCTCATTTTTTTTTTTCTTCATCACAAGTTTTCAAATTTACAATGGAAAATTAGAAGTTAGATCCAGTTGTCCAGTCTTTGAATTTTCTACTTTATTCATTTAGTCAATAATTTGAAATGCTGATGTAATTGATCTCAATACAGTCATATATATATATATAATTTCCTACTTTATTTGTTACTTTAAAATCTTGTTTTTCTCAAAAAAAAAAAAAAAAAACCTTTTATCTGCTCAGGTAATTAAACATAAATCCTAAACAAGAAATTATATAAAACATTTTTTTCTCTCATAAATCTATTCTTTATTTATAAATCTAATAATTTATCTTAAATGCGATAATCTTATTAATCAAGTAATACGTTATAATGGTTTTTTTTTTTTATTATGTTATGTTGGAATCAAAATCTAATAACGAATACTTTTATTTATGGCATGACTAAATATTATGATGTTTTTTATAAAAAAAATTATGGATAAAAATTGAGATATGGAATAATAGTTCATTTTATAGTGTTTGATGAATGTAGCATCCATAAATATAATCTATAATTCCTAATTCATGTAGTTCCTTGTTGATTAAAAAGGTAATTTATGTAATAATAGATGCTTTAACTAACTTCCACTCCTACCAAACAATCAAAGTAATTAAATTGGTTACTTCACAGGATGTATGCATGCGTTCATGGCTTTGTTCTTGATCTTTCAACTAATTAATCACCAATGGTTGCAGGGTCTGACACCTGCTAAGATTGCTGTGAAGCCGGAGTGGGATTTTGCTTTGGATGTTGATGAAGAAAACAATGATAGTTAAAGATTCGGATAAGTGAAAATTGCAGACTCTATAGTGTAGTTGGCTTAGGCAGTTTCGAATTAATACATGTATGAATTGATGATTAACCTCGTATGCATCTCTTGAACAATGGTGGTTCAGTTAAAACTTTTGTGTTGGTCGAACTTGAATATATGTTCAACTGTTAATCCTTTTGATAAAAATCAGCAATAAATATTATTTTATACCAGTATTTTTAAAATCCGACCAATCAGTGAATGAGTTAGTTGAACTCAATTGATCAGGTCAATTAGATCAGCATAATTGAAAATCGTTTAGTTGATCTATTCCTAACTAATCCGGTTTAGAAATAATGCCACGTTATCTTGTTTTAGCATATAGTATAATAATATGTTTCTATTTTAAGTGGGGAGAAGCATTAATATTTGTTTTTATTATGGATTAGAAATTTTTTTAAAGAGAGATACATATCATATATATCAGAATTATTTATCAAATTTTAATTACTTATTTATCAATATTCTCTAATTTATTTCAATTGATAGTGTACTTTTTTCTTGAATCTTAATATTTTGGTATTGATTATTTTTTAAAATAAATAAAATTTTAAATAAAATAAATATATACAAATCATAAAATAATGAAAAATAAAAAATAACTGTGGTTTATAAAATAAAAGATGAATAGTATAACATTTAAATGTTTAATTCTCGTTTAATTGAAAATTTTGGCAAAGTACTTCTCATATAAAAATCGTAAAATTAAATTTTTATACTAAATTTCAAGTTTAAGTTGATTGAATTTTATAATAAAATCTATTAAATGTTTATATGAAACAGTGACAGTGGGTTCCAAAAAATTGAAATGGATCTAATCCTTGTATTATATAATACTAATATATAAATTCTATTAAAAAAAAAAAAAGGAAAAAGTGAGGTACTTTAATTTGAAAGAGGGGTCCATATAAACTCTACTTTTGAACAAGTGGATCCACTTGAGTAATATGAACATGCAGGGAGAGAAATGATTAAATATATAAAACAGGAGTATTTCTTTTAAAATCTCATTATATTTATAGTCCATTTTAAATAAACATAAATTTAAAATGATTATAAATTTGAATTTAAGTTTTACATTAAAATCTATGAAAATTCGACGTAATAACAAATCCAAATCCGTATTTATTTTAAATGAATACCTATCTAATATAGGTCTATAATGTGATGTGCATTATATGATTAATTTAAAGCTTTGATTCGGACTTAATTTGTTTATATATATATATATATACTTAATAAAATGACAAAATATTTTTAAAAAAATTTATACTTACATAAATAGATAGTTGTAATAAAATTTTTTTATTGATTTATATTTTCAATTTTATGTGATATAATTTTAAGAAAAATTATTAAATTTAAATAAAATAATTCCTTATAATCAATCAAGCAAATAATATTAAGTATTTCATAATCAAACATAAAATTAATAGATGATTATAAGTTATATATATATATATATATATATATATATATATATATATATACATATATGAGATAATTATAACAAATGATTATCTATTGATTCATATTTTTAATCTTGTATAACATAATTTTAAAATAAAATTTATTAAATTTTAATAAAGTAATTTCTGACAATTTATTATACTTCCACTGATATATATATTCAGAATATTAATCAATGAAAATCAATTTAAATTTTAGTTTTTTATTTAAAATTATCATTTTTTAGATTTTTCTAATTTTTTGTTTAGAAATTTCATTTTTTAATTTTTCATTCAAAGTTTTTTAAAAAATTTTTATTATTTAAATTTTTCTGTTTCCTATTTAGAAAGTCTTTTTTATATGATAATTAATTTTTTTAAATTTCTATTTCTAATTTTTTGATATGATAGTTTTCTATAACATAATATAAAATAATGACATGTGATTATATTATATATAATTATTTAACAAATGATAAGTGATTGTTTAAAACTGAGACTGAAATTAATAATATATATTAATTATGATATATATAATTAATTTGCTAATAATAGAGCTAAAACGGTTACAGTGGAGACAAAACGTGCTTTCCAAATGTAAAAATCATGTAGATCTATGGTCTGCCGCATTACTAACTCTTGGTTCATCATTATTGCCTTGTTTCTTTCTTTTTTTTTTTTTTTTTTTTACTATAAACTAACAAGTTTTTGAGATTTGTTGAATATATTATTTTTCTTATTCAATTTAAATTGATTTATTTACGTTAAATTTGGTAAATTCATGAATTTTTTAAAAAAATTTTCAGTAATTTGAATCCACAATAATAAATACATTTTGTAATTATTTGAATAAATATTTATTTATTAATATTTCTTTGGTAATTTCTCATTAGACATAACCATCACATATAGATGAATGAATGAATTATTATTTATCCTCTAAGGTTTAACGTAATTTATTAGTTAGAATTTGTATTTTTTAAATCATATTAGTTAGTTCTTCAAATTTGATTTCGTTAATGAAGTCATTTCGCAAAATTTTTTATAATTTTTTCATTAGTCAAATATAAAAAAATTAAAGTAAATACTTTTATATCTTTAAACTTTAATAAAATTACTTTCTTTTCTTTTTTACTTTAAATATTACGCAAAAAATAATTTTTATTTTCAATTTTTAAATTCAATCTATTTTATTTTTATTTGTTACTTTTTCATGAAAATTCGATAACTGTAATTTTTATTTTTTAGCTTTAAATGGATGAAAAGAGATAAAAAAAAAATAAAAATGAATATGGACATTTAAGCAAGTGTATATATATATATAGACGCACACATTGTGTATGTACAGTGTATTTTATTCATCTCTTCCTCTTTTTCTTGCTCACTTTTGTGTCATTTTAGACCCTAATGGAAAGGCAGCAACCTTCTAATTCTAACCTTAAAAAGAAGCCATGGATGGACAGCTTCGAGCCACAAACCCTGACAAGGGAGTTGCTGGAACGAGCAAGGGTATATATGCACATATCCATCTTCATCTCTTCATTAGTATGTTCCCTTTTTTTTAATTCATAGTATTTGGCAGAGGTATGTATCTGCAATTGAATTATTTCGGCTAATTATTATTGTTATTTTTTTTTTAGATGTTGGAGTTTTATCCTGTAATTTCTTCAAGTTAATTATTTCTATTGTTTATAGTAATCTTATTGTAATTTCATTAACATATAATTTTTTTTTCTTATAATTTTTGCTCATTTATACATAGGCCGCAGCTGCCATGCAAGCATTCATGGAAATGAACGCTGAGAGAGTGGTAAGTGCTTCTTCTTGTGTTCATCAAAGATTTCAAAAGCCAATGCTTTTCAAAGATTCACTTAATTCCAGTTCTTGGGACTACATTATGTTTTCATGTAATTTATGTATATTTATCGGTGGCAAAATTCATCAGGGTCTGGCGCTGGCGTCAAGCCACCGTGAATGTTCATGTTCAAGCTCAAAAGGAGGTGAAGATGGCAGTGATCTGAAGCTGCCTGCTTGATCAAGCTTTGAGTCTTGCATCAGTCTTCTATGCATGCATATATGCCTGCATATCGTCTCCATGGCATGTTAACTTTATGCTTCCTTTCTTCTTCTTTTCTTTTTAAATTTATTAAAAGTGTACCAGTCGGGAATTACTAAAAAAAATCTATCTTTTCTCATAAAAGTAAAGCATTCATCGTGACAATGAAGACAAAATAAAATCTGAAACTCTCAGTTTTTCTCAGTATATTTAATGAGGATAATTTTTGGATTTAGATTTAACTGGCTTAATAATAATTAAAAAAATCTAAACCCAGAATGAAACTGAAGCAATCATTAAATATATAGGTTTCATTCTTACTGGAAATTCCTTAACTTCGATTCTAATTTCAAAATTAAAATTATAGAAATAATATGAACACTAATCAAAATTTGTGGGTTTGATATATGCATGCCTTTAAAGAAAAATGTATAAAAAAAAATTTGGGAGGTCAATATATATGTTTCTTTGCCTTTAAAGAAAAATGTATAAATATACATTTGAAAAAAAATGAAAATTTGGGAGATCAGTATATTCATTTCATAAAAAATTTGATGCAATGCTAAAAGAAAGCTTAAAAAAACTTTAACCTAATGTTGGTGAACTAAGAAACAAAGGTATGAAACGCCACACTTTTTACCAAAGTATAACAAAATAAATATAGACGTCATACTCAAGAAAGAAGAACACTTTTTACCAAAGGTATAACAAAAAAAAGATAGACGTCATACTCAAGAAAGAAGAAAGTGAGTGATAAGTTAAATTTAGAATGCCCCAAGTAAACTACTTAAGTTCAAAAGTTCTTAAATGAACCAAGATAGAATTTCCTCATAATTAGAAAGAAAGACAAATAAAATTTTATTGATTTAATTTTTAATTCATTAGTAGCATGTACAAGACTTGTATGTGCTACTACCACACTTATAATTCTATTTGGAATAGAAAAATAGTTTTATACAACTTTCTAAACATATCGACAAAATGAAAAGGAAAATTATATAGAATATAATTTTAAGCTAACTAGAAAATAAAGTTTTAAACCAAATAAGAAACCTAGTAACAACCCTAATAAGAATCAAAAATTCATTCACACATTAAAAATAATTACCTATAACTTAATAATTAATGACAAATATACCTCAAGTAATTACAGTTCCTAAAAAAACTTTTTTCCACTAGAATATTATAATTTTACACTTATTCTCTGGTTTCTATAATAAGTTCCACTCAAACAAATCCTGAAATAATTAATACCATAAAAAAAAGAATGAAAATCTTTTTACCTTAATCAGCTAGATTTATCAAATCAAGAAATAATGTTTTTAAATTGATCTACCTCAATATCGATTCTTCTTCTCAAACACGTTTTCTTTTATCAATTTCATTCACGTTTCTTGGTGAATCAAATATTTCTTAAATTCATTCACATTTCTTGATGGATTAAAATCAATAAAATAGATACTCTTCCTCGTAAACAGTTGCAAATTTACATATTTTATTTTAGAGAGAGAAAGTTTTATATTATATATGTTTCTCACTTTAAAAACATATTTAATATGATTTTGAATGCTTCTTTTATTATTTAGAATAAAAAATCATGAGTTTTGATATATTATGGATGAAAAACAGTTAAAAATGAGTATGTTTGAGCTTAAAACCAGTTATAAAAGAGAGAAAAAATCGAGTTACTGGAAATTGAAGGCGATATTTGTATTTAATTCTTTTTACACCGTAAAATGTTTACAAATAGTTTATTACTGATTTACAAATAATTTATTTTATGTTTATTTTTGAGATAATATTTTTGTTTAGTTTTTCTTACATCGTAAAATGTTTATAAATAATTTATTTTGGTTTATTACTGGTTTATAAATGATTATTTTGGATTTATTTTTAGTTTAATGAAACAATGGATAAAATAAAAGAAGAAAAAGAAGAGCAATTAAAACAATGCATCATCTTCAACTTCTAAAAAACACGATTTATTACTTTTATTTTAGGTTTATTAGTTCAAAATTTTTAAAAATTAAATATAGAAAATGGTTTTTAAGAAAAATATTTATTTTCGGTTTATGCAACCATCGATAAAAGAAAAGAAAGAAGAAAAATAATTAGAATATAGACATCATTTTTAACATCTAACAAACACTATTTTCTCTCTCTTTGACTGATTTTTAGCTTAAAAAATTCAGTTGTTAACTATTTTTCATGTAAAATGCACAAAAAATCATGATTTTTTTTATTTTAAACAACAAAAACAACTATTAAATCTTAGAAAATATAAATAAAACTCACATATATCACCATTTTCTTACTATTTTTTACAGTGAGAAAAAGAGAAAAAGAAGTTTTTTTGTATTATTTTTCTTCGTTGCCAATATAATGGGAGTGATGGTGGCGCTCATCGACATTCATATTGTCTTCATCGTCTTCTTTTTCTTTTTCTTCTTCTTTATTTTTTTTAGAGAGAGAAAACGAGTGAAAGAAACAAAAACAAACAAGAGAACATGAAAATAAGAGATAAAAATCAAAACGCGATAAATAAGACATGAAAATCGAAAAAATTTGAACAAAAATCAAAACAAAAATAGAAGAAACATGATAACGATGCAAATGGGAAGCAATGACAATGTAAGAAGTGTAAAATTATAAATAAAAATAAAAGACAACATAAAAAAGTAAATAACAATGTACCCAAATGTTTTTTTAAAAAGCAAGATATAAAAGTCTTTAGGAAAAAAATGGTGGATCGTGTGATTATTTCTTTCATATATGCTTAAATTCAGCTCAAAATAGACACGTGATAAGCCTTTTACCTTCTTGCAATCTCTAAGCTCAATTTTCACTCATTAGCTTGTATAAGCTTTATATCTTTATCCTGAAATATTTCTTCATGATTCTCAAGTTTTAATGATGGGCAAACTCATGCCTTTTAAACTAGCGTAAATAAGACAATTTGTTCAAATAAAGCAAATGCAAATAAGACAGCTTGTGCAAATAAGATAGCTTAACTTTTCATTATTGTAGCTCTTCTAATTTGACTTTCATGTGATGCGTAAAGAATTTCTTAAAACTTTATTTGCATCTTCATGATTGTTTTCATCAAAGTTAATATTAAATACACTAGTAAATTTTGTAATTTTAAAAAGGCCCAACCCATGCTGTAGTATAATGTAGAGAATCAAGATTGATTTAATCCACTCGAAGGTGTGCCTTATTATTATTGTCATTCACTTTATTGCATACTGTAAGTGCAAACTAGGGTGGGGCTGAGCTTGCCCCAAAGTCCTCGAGTTGGGCTGACCTAGCTTTACCGTACGTAGGTTAGGCCTACTTCACTGACTTGGTTTTTAGTTGAGTTTAGCCCATAAAAAGCAAGCGCAATCCTAACACAACAACTATGGGTCAATAGTTATCACGTGCAGGGACAATTAAGCTGTGGAAAAATCTACAACAGCAACTAGTTAATGTGTGATTTACGCTAAAAGAAAAAAAAGTAGCAGTGTAATTACACATATGGATGGTATGCACATAATTCTAATTTCGTATGGGTAGTTATAGATAATTTTTCCCCAAAAGAGAGCCAATTTTTTAGTCTAAGCTTAGTTTATTTCATGAAAAATAATTTATTTATGGATAATACTTTTTTAAAAAATATTCTATATTATAAAAATATTAATTCTCTTTTGATTTATAAGATTATAAGAAAGTTTAGACTAAAACATTTTATGTTTATATTGTTTATTATTTAATATAAGAAAAATATATTAGTATAAAATTTTTTATGGACTTCACTTATCAACGACCACAATCACCAGCTGATTGCAATCGGTGATAAATATCGATAGTAAAAAATGATTATCGATAATAGATATACGTATTTACATGATTTATTTTTCATTTGAATGAATTTGTTAAAATATGGAAAATGACTTATTTCTTACTATTTATTTTTCACATTTTCTTCTTTTTAGTATATTCAAAAAAATTGGTTAACGTAAAATATTTTTTGATCAATGCAAAAACTAAGTCATTTTTTAGAAAAATGACTTCCCATTTTGAAAACTAAAAGTTATTTTTTGAACTTTGACAAACGCATCTAAATAATATAAATTATATAAATACTAGTATTTATTGTCACTGATTATTATTTACTACTAATACACATCACCGCTTATCATTGGCCAATGGTGGTCACCGGAGATGAGTGAGACTCATAAAAAAATTCATTTTTAATGTATTTTTTATATTAAATAATAAATAGTATAAATATATAATATTTATGGTCTAAATTTTATTATAATCTTATAAATTAAAATAACATTAATATTTTTTATAGTGTGTTTCAAACATCAGAAAATATATTATTTGAAAAATATTTTTCTCAAATAATTTTTTTGAACAAGTTATTTTCCGTGAAACAAACAGAACTAATTTTCCTAAGTGTACTAAATATTTTAAAAAATATTTGCTGCAAAATAAATTAAGCCTAATTCGGATACTTGACATTTAATTAAAAAAAATTCAAACTGCTCATATTTTTCCTGTAGCTAGTGCATAGGAAGCCGTAGTTAAACAAAAAATAAAATTTGAAATAAAAGAAAAAAAACTTAAATTTTCATTTTCATTTTCATTTAATTTCGATTTCATAATAAAATATTTTAAAATTTTAATTTAAAAACTGAAAAAATTAATACAAATGAAAAAAGCATATATTTATTTGCTATTTATATTCAAATATATTTTTATCTTATTCCTTTATTAAGCGTAAATAAACTTTATATTGGCTTCATATATGCATTCGGTAAGATGTGAAGCTTGACAATAGCGTATGTGTCTAAAAACTTGGTTCAACTCCCCCCCTCTCCTTGTGACTATATATATATATAGACGCACACATTCAGGGTCATAAAATTTTTTCATCGGAGTGAGAAGTTATTGACCCCACAAGATTTAGACAGGAGGTCTTAAAATTTTCTACCAATCAATTGGCTTCCGCAAACATTTCTGCTATAGCTGACAACTTTTGGACCAGACACGGTGCATTCCATTATAGGTAAGGGAATTTGATGTTTGCCAAAAATTCGTAGGCATCGTCGACCTCCCTAATTCCTCCCAAAATTTCCATCACCACAAACTTTATTTTTCCAAATAAGATAAACATTAATCAAACGAAGCATCCATTTGTACAGGGCGTTAGAGAGTTTAACCTAAAAAGGACAGATCAAATCAAAGGGTTATTTATTTACTCCACCGAGCTGATATAAGTAATTGATTGGGACCGTGACTAAGAACATGGAATGCGTTCAATCACTTTCCATCATCAATTTTCACGTTGAAATGACACATTTTAAAGCCGAATCAACACTTGTCCTTCATGCCATGCCAACATTTTGGGCCATATTTCATTTAAACAAAAAGTTACATCCTCGAAACAAACAGAGCCATATATGATTTAGAAAAACAAAGCAGATAGCACAAGCTCGATCCCACTCTTTCTTATTATTATTCATCACTACTGTTATTTTGGATTGTAAACTTTATATACAATCCCATCACCTAAATTGGCATTTTGCATTGGTTGCAAAATGCAAAAAGTAAATGATAGAAAAAGGGCATATAGCAAGAAAATTTGTCCACGACGACGACAACAACAACATCAAGTGCTATATTTGTGTTTAAACTTGCTCATCCTGTATTCCATTGGTCACTATTTTCTTCTTCTGATGAGGTTTGCCTGAATCCATCTCAAGTGATTTGCGTGTGGGTTTTTTCATGTCATCAATGCCATCAGCATCACCACCACCAGTACCCTTACTGTTACGGTAGATGAAGTACAAGATCAGTTGAATTGCCCCTAGACCACAACCAAACCCATTTGGTACCTGTCCCATTTTAATTATTAATATTTTTATTTTCCATCATAATTAATCAAGAAACGGGTAATCAAGATGGAAAAGATTAATGGGTAATTTGGAAATTTAGGAGAACAAGAACTTACAGCTAGAAAGGGGTCACGGCCAAGTAGACCATAGATGAACCAGCAAGTACCACATAAGAACACAAATAGTGACAAAAAAAATGGCATGAACTCTACACTCTTAGTTTTAATCACTAACCTCTGCACATATACAAAAAGCAAAAGGTTAAAAATCTCATAAATATCTAAATATGAGAGTATACCCTGATTCCATGAGCAATGATAATAACTAAATGTAACAGAAATGAGGTGAAAGTTAAAGGGAATTTTGACTTACAATAATGGAAAGAGGTGAAGCATACATGATGATGGAGCAAATGGTGGCACCAAGGCCACAGAAAACCTTCCTGGTGTTGCCATGGAGAGCAAAGAGTGAGATAAAGGCCGCAGTAGCAAAAATTGCGAGCGTAATAGCAAGGAGGCCCAAGATTTTTCCCTTCTCCTTTTTTGGTGCATAGATGAGGAAGACCAACACGTATGTGGTCTCAATTACTGCTCCGGTTCCGTTAATTGTTGACACCAAAAGATTGTTCTTGGACACAAAAGGCAGACCATACCTGTCAAGAAAAATAAGTAAAATTATTAGGAACTTAAAAGAACCTAGTTTACAGATTAAACCAAGAAAATGATTAAATTTTTTGCTTTATATAGATAAAAGATTCAAGAACAGAACAGAATGCAATAAAGGCGGCCATAATCAGAAGTTCTTTTTAAAAGATTAACATGTTTACAAGAATACCCTTAGAAAGAAAGTGAAATTTCAATGTTGAAGGGCTTAAATTAGGATATAATGTGGAGGGTAGAAGGAGAGAGTTATTTTTTTTTTTTTAAAAAAAAGGGTAAAAAGTAGTCCATGAAGAAGAAGCGAGAAGCACACCAGGCAGAAAGGAGACAGTTGAGCAAAGTCATGACGTACGGGACACCTGAAAACTGCTCAGTTGATTTGCTCTTCATGATCCTCTTGAATGTGATCCTAAAAATCAAGAAAATTGCTAATTCCCATTAATGGTGATTGATTGGATATCTTATACTTAATGCAGAAAATCCTTACCCACAGTCAGAAATCGAAGGGAAAATCAGTATCAAGAAACATAACAAAATAAGAAGGAGAAGAAAAAGAAAACAGGATGTAGATTACGTTGGAGCCAAGAAAAGAAACAAGGCAGCTCCATTTCCTGATACAGAAGAGAAAGAAAAGAAACCATTAACATCAAAATCAAGAAGTAGAAACTGCAGCAAAAACAAGAAGAAGAAACAACTAGCAAGAAAAGAAACTCACCAAAGATTCCAAAGATGAAGTGCAGAATATCCATTATGGTTCTTCTTCAAGCTTCAAACTTGTGATCAAAATTAAGGCAGAAGAAGAGATGTTTCTTTGAAAGGAAAGAAAACCCAGAAAAGATTGAGTGCAGGTCTGTATAGCGAATGGCAATGCAAAAAGTGTGTTGAGAAGAAGAGGGAAATGGTGTTATTATATAGAAGAAGAGGGGAGATATAACTGCTTGGCAGTATAACTTTGGGTTTAAATTTGATCTTATCGTATTATTGTCGCTATGGTAATTGGGTAGCTGTCTTTGAACTGTGGGCTAACTGACATGAATGGGCAGCTTACTGGCTCAACTTCTGCATTTTAAGTATGAGGTGAAAATGAAACAATGGTGAAATTCTTTTATTCACCAGAACAGATGATGAACTATTTATTAAAGATTTGTAGACAATGTTACTGATATGGATATTTTTATGTCTTGTACTATAAATTCCTTATTTAGTGTTTATCTTTTAATTGTAGTAATTATCTTAATTTTAGCTCAATTATAGGCTTGATTTAGCTTAATTATAGGCTTGTATACAAGGAAAGTAGGTCTGTATATAAGGCTGGTTTTCTGCCTTTATCAAATATACATATTTTCCAAAATTCTTCAAACTCTTTTTTTCTTCTCATTATTTACATGGTATTAGAGCCTCCCTTATATCCTCCGGTCATGGGTTCGATCCACGAAATCCTCAAAGAGGTGCCGAGTCTCTGCCTAGTGAAAGATAAGCTGCGGAGCGTGGTGGATTGGGTCTATGACTATGGCATAAGGAGATCTTTGGGTCTTTATCCATAAGTCCGAGCTTTTAGTAGAATTGTTTATCTTTGATCCAATATGCTCTTGTTCCTCTCTCTTCATTGTCTTCTTCCTCCTCTAATTCATCCATCAATTCTTCTTCTTCCTCCTCTATTAAATTGAATTCCACTAACTCTCTTGCGTGAATCCAATATGGCTCTTGTTCCTCTCTCTTCATCGTCTTCCTCCTCCTCTAATTCGTTCATCAATTCTTCTTCTTCCCTCTCTATTAAATTGAATTCCACTAACTATCTTGCGTGGAAAACTCAATTCAGCCATATCTTAAACTTTCAAGATTTGCACGGTTTCATTGATAGAATAAAACCATCACCTTCTAAAATCATCCTAACTTCAGATACAGATCTCACTCCAAAACCAAATCCAGAATTTATGGATTGGTTCAAAAAAAAAAAAAAAGACCAGCTCCTTCAATCATGGCTTCTGGCATCCTTAAACGAAGAGGTTTACCCTTTCATTATTGGTCTTAATTCTTTTTTTGCTGCTTGGCAAGCTCTATCCAATGCCTTTGGTGCAATTTCCATGAATCGTCAACTCCAATTGCATATCGAACTT
>CATIWR010007325.1:0-29726 GCA_949677035.1 Omphalea diandra | reverse complement strand
GTATCAAACTCAACCCAATAAATAATTTTCAATAACATGGATCTAATTCCAACGCAAATCGACCTAAATCTGAGCTCACCATTAATGCAAAGCCAACCCATGAGCCCACTTCCAAGCCTGAGTCAAGATGACTTTGATCTTTCCCCTCCTTCCATGGAGCCGGATGTGAGCTTCCTGCCTACTGATCTTTACTAAGAATGAAAGTCAGTGGCAGCGACGCATCAATAGCAGCAAATACAAAGGAATAAATGTTGACTTCGTGGAAAGAGTAATGAGAGGAAAGCCTTGATCTTCCCTTGTTCTACCCTTCGAAGTTGGAGATTGAAAGGTGGACGGTTACCCCAAAAAAATTAGAGATGAAGAGAGAAAATTGTCCAAAAGAATGATTTGGGAAAGAGAGAGGAAATGGGTTGAGACAGGCACAATAAACAGATTGAAAGGGAGAGAATAAATCTGGTTCACGTGGACATAATGAAATTTTGAAGGTGGAAGAAGAAAAAAGAAGAGATGGAAAGGGTCATTTTAATATTTTAAAGTTCAATTTTTTAATTTTTTACAGATAACAACTGAGTTAAAAATATATAAAAATCTTATTTAGTATAACCAAATTAAAATATAGAGATTTTTATTATACTATTTAAAATAAAGAATTAAATAATATAATAAAGTAAAGTTCAGATATATCAGCATATTTACCCCTCAAATTTAACCATTCCTTCACAAGAAAGGCTACGTAATGGCCTACAACTGTGTACACACATGCCTACAGCTGAGTATCAAGAAAGGATGCTTCTCAAGAAAGCATACTTCTTAATGGCCTACAACTGTGTATCACCCGTACCTTCCAGCATGTGCAGTGGCAAGTTTTTGATAAACGTGATGGAGTAAGCAAAGGAGAAACAAGGGAATCATTCAAAAGGCATAGAGAAATACTGTTCTGGTTCTGCTCAAAAAAGGTACCTTCAATCAGGGACCGTCCAATTTTGAACCCAAAAGTATTAGCAAGACAAGTAGAGCTTAATAAAAAGCTTTTCTTATTAAAATTTTTCAAGGGACATTACAAGCACAGAAGGCTGTGATTCGATTCGTCAACCACAAACCGTCCCCACTAAACACGGTAAAATCCTCCCCTAAATAAACAACATAAACACAGGATTATGCCCCAAAATCAAAACCAAAAAGGCCTACCCCATATATTCCATTATTACAACAAAAATACCATTTCCTTCTTCCTCTACTACTGCTGATGCTACTGCTATCACTACTACTGTCTGCTTGCTGACTTCCTTTTTGTTCGACCTAAAAAACCTAGCACAAAAAGCTGATTGAAACTTCCTCATGAAAAAAACCCTGAAATTCTTATTTTGCTTCCTTGAATTCCTTTCCTTGTATATAAAAAACCAAATGCCATTATAAATCGATTCTTCTCTACATCTATACCTTCGCTTTCTTAATCCAACAAAAACCATACAAGAGGGACTAACTTATTGGGTCAATATGTCCATTCTTGAGGTAACCGTAGCTCATGATTAAGAACACATTCAGGACGTAAATTTCTCTTCTGCTGTGCCAAAAGGGCATTCCTTCTTAAAATCAATGCATCTGCAGAACAACCCAAGAAAAGAAAGGTTGTAAGTTCAAGAGCTAGCTAGTTTAATAATATAGCTAATTAAGGAACTTGGCTGATAGAAACTTCACCATAATCAGAGGCCAGAGAGCTATTGAAGCGAGGCAAGGCATCACCCTTCATGTTCATGTCCTCAAACTTCAAATTTAGAGCTTGAACGACCTTTGCTGGTAGCAGAACTGTAGAGCAAGCTGAGCAAACAACAGAGTCAAATATAGGCCTAAAATGTTAGAAATTGACTCAAAATAGGCAGAAATTGACTCAAAATAGGCAATTCCCTAATTGAAATCAATGGAAATAGCAAATTACTTTTTAGTTCCTTGTATAATTCTTCTCAAAATTATTTATTTCTTATTCTAAAAAATTCCAGCATAAATTAAATAATTCAAAAGATACCCTAAAAATGCATAACATATACCTGATTTCTTCTTGGGTTCAGGAGGATTTCCATATCTGCGAGGCAAGAAAACACCAGTACCAGCACATTCTTTTTTAATACCAGATCCACCAAGAAAAACAGCTCTCATGCCTGTAGTACTAGCAGTAGTACCAGAGTGGTGCTGCGGCGGTTTTGGTTGTTGATTTGCTTGCACTTGAAGAGGAGGCCATGCAGACTGAGGTAGACCAAGAGGACGCACACATCTACCATTTTCACACCCAATAACACTTCTTCCTCTGCCCTGGATCTGTTGTTGCTGCTGCATGTAGTGCGACAGGGTGCTCTGGTGCTGGTGAGGTAGCTGCTGGTGGTGGTGCTGTGGAGGTGGATGACCTTGCCACCCTACCTTCACTTGCTGTCTTCCCCAGACTGAATGGCACTGCTGTGGCTTCAACACCTGCTCCTGTCTCGGTTGAGAAGAATACTGCAAACACATGGACAAAAAAAAAAAAAAAAACCATTAGACATTACCCCAACCAAAAACCTCACAAGTTCAAAATAAATCTTCATTAAGACCACTCTCACAAAAGAATCTAACTTATTCGACCTCAAAATTCACTCTTTCCTTCTTTGTCCTGTTAACCAAACACTCCATACCTATTCGTTAGCAATTACCCCATCCAAGAAAAAAAATAACAAGCTTCAAAATAAAAAACCCACCTCACTAAAACTACGGTTAGCACAAAAATGGAACTTCCATCTCCCATTATTTTCCTGCTAACCAGACACAGCAAATTAAACACGCACCCACCCATTGGCCTTTACCCCCAACCAACGAGTTCACAAACTACAAAATCAAAAACCAACTTCATTAAATCTAACTAATTTGACCTCAAAGTTTTCATCTTTCATCTTTTTCGAGGTAACTTGCTTACATTAGTCATTTTTAGTATTACCTGATTCACCTGCCCAACAGTGTGGCCAAAGCTCTGATTGGAGTAAAACCCATTAGTGTTGTTATTTTTGAGAGCTCCCATGTCTGGATTTTGGCTCTTAACAGGACCGAACAATTCGCTTCCTTGATAGTTACCACGCATGTTAGTCCCTTGATTACTATTATTCATCTTTAACCTCGCAACTTGACCAGCAGCCGCATAAATCAGATCCCGGGTATCATTTTTAGGCCAAAAAGGCGTCGTTGGCGGCGACAACACGCCGTTTGGGCTCCCGTTGCTTGAGACAGACCAGCTCCCCATTCCACTCAGTGTCGACTCGGGCGACCCAGCCACCGCCCACTTCTTCTATTGGGCCCAGAAAAAAGCAAACAACAACCAAAAAGAAAGCGTTAAAACCAAGAAAAGACAAAAGAAAAGGGAACGAAAGTCCGCGTAGGGGATCGGCTTACTACCTCGGGTTGAACAGTGAGTTGCTGAGTGAGTCTCCGGGTGAGACCAGCCAAGAAATCGTCCTCGTCACCGCTTTCTGCCTCAGTAGACCCAACAACAGACTCATCCGGCGAGCTAAGAGACATAGAGGAGGGGAGCGAGTCAAACTCGTAAGGGAACTCGGTGGGAAACAGGCTCAAACTTGGGTTGAGTTTAAACTCGGTGGCAGTGCTGTCACTGATGAGTTTGTCCATGGTGAGCAAGTCTTCCTCCTGAACAAGAAACTCAGATGGAAGCCAAGATTCCACTTCTTCAACACAAATAGCCATAAAAGAACAAAGACAGATACTAATATATCAATATCAATATAAGTATATAGTTGCTATAGATTTATATTTATTCAGGACCGATAGAAAGCAACAGAGGAAAAGAAGCAAGGACAGAAAGATGGGGGATGTGGGAAATGAGGGTTGCTGGTATGGGAAGATTTAATAATGACCCGAAGAAGAGTTTTGGAGACCTGAGGGACCCAACACTGGAAGGGAAAGTGGAAAAGAAAAGAAGGGTCAGTAGTAGAGAATGTGGAAGACAATGTGCTTTTATTAAGGTTTCAGGGGTCTTCACAACCGAGACAAGATTCAAAATTATTGATTAAATTTTTTTAATTTAATTAAAACCCAGAAAAATTAAATAAATTATGCAAATTTTGAAAAATATTAGTAAGATGTTATTAACAGCTGGACTGACTGCAGAATGGTTCTGGCTATGGGGACCGTGAATGGACCCAGTAGTTGGAAACATTTGTCCTGCTTTATAACCCACCTGCCATTTGTCCATTTTTAGACTAATGGAACCTAATTATATGCGCTAATGTTGGGTTGTTATTTTTACTATGGGTATGGTGTGGCCAGTAGTAATATATACTACCCTATATGATTTTGGCTTCTTTTTTTTTTTTTTTTTTAGGTGTTTTTGGGTTTAACTGGTTCAGTGCATTTAATTAATCCATGTGGCTGAATTTCTGGAAAGAGATTAGATTTTGTTTGTTTTGGAAAAGTTACATTAAAGGAGTTTGTTTTTTTAGAAGTAAGAAAATTTT
Source organism: Omphalea diandra (assembly GCA_949677035.1). Classification (NCBI taxonomy): domain Eukaryota; kingdom Viridiplantae; phylum Streptophyta; class Magnoliopsida; order Malpighiales; family Euphorbiaceae; genus Omphalea; species Omphalea diandra. The sequence continues at coordinate 25,236 of CATIWR010007325.1, read as the reverse complement.
TTTGTTTTTGATTTTAAAAAAAAAAAGTGTAAACACAAAAGAAATTTTATTTTTTATCACTCAATTTTTTAATATAGAGAAAATAAAATAAATATAACTTTTTTAAAGAGTTGAAATATATTTTGTAATTTATTTTACAATTATTCCTTAAATATTTAAAAAAATATCATTTAAAAAAAATAAGTTTTAAAGTAAATACTTTCCTACCAAATGAGATCTAGAAATATTAACATTACTATAGCACCAACTGGGGAAAATGTGGGATTTTCTTGCTTTTAACTCTAATTTTGTCCGTTTATCCGTTTTTGGGTAATCTAACTTTTCTTTTTCTTCTTTTTAAATCAAGTTAGGATGATTATCTCTAGTTTTTTTTTTTTAAAAAAAATTGTAGAAATTATTTTATATGCTTTTTTCAACTCAAATAACGTTTTTTTCATATAAATTTTAATTGTAAATTCATTGACACGTGTAAAAAAGTGAGTGGAAAATTAGAGATTGCTATGATTTGCAACAAAATATTAGCCCAAAATGGCAGAATGAAGAAAGAATAATGAAACCTTGTAATAATTCAATGATTGAAGCATCTCTTTAAATTATTCTCCAAATTTTCAGATTTTAAATTGCCATTTCACTAGTTTTATTATGCAAAGAAAAACATTTTTTTTTCTTTTATTCAAATCTTCTTTAACATGTGAGAGTAGTAGTCATTTAAATTCAAACCCACATTTTTACTCAAAAAAAAAAAACAAATCCACTTTACCAGCTAAGTTTTGTTCACATGTGCATAAAATTAAGTACTTTGAGTGGTTAATTAAGGATAAAATCTAAATAAAGCTAAGGTTCATAACATATAATTCTAACCGTTTCTCTTATTAAGTAATGCCTTTTTATTAAACATCCAATACTTAAATATCAAATAAAGCTAACACATTTTTTTAATTCAGCTTGGTTGATAATATTTTTTAAGTTTTGACATTTTAAATCTATTTGATAATATTAAATACTTAATTTCAAAATTACTTGATCTTGTACGTAGAAATTATTTAACTATTTAAATAATAGAAAAAGTTTACTATTTTGATAGTTTTTACTAATATATCTTTCATTATAATCATCATTATTCACTACTGTAACTATTTTTGCTACTGTCATTCCCACTAATAATGATATAATTAAATTTTGATTTAAAAAAGGATATAATTAAATTTTAAAATGCTTTAAATTAAATTATTTGATAATCTATTGTAAAATATGTAATTATCTTATTTTAAACTTATGTTGTATATTTCTTTTTTTTTTTGAATTCAATGATAATTTAGCTCTTAAAGTTTTTAATACTAAATCATTCAATTTCAGCATTGAAATTCTTCGCTACTTAATTTTTGTAGTACTTAATTTTAATTTTATCAAACACTAATTATATTAGTCTTATTTTATTTTATTCTTTATTTTCTTGAAAAAAGTCCACATCTACTTATTTTTAATTATTTTATTTTATTTCTTTAGAGTCATAGATTTTATTTTATAATAAATTATCTCATATTTAACTATATTTAGATGTCTAGATATTAAAACTATTTTTTTAATATTTTTATGGATATAAATTTAATATTTTTGTATATTTTTATTTCATTTTTTTATTCTTTTATTTTATTTTTATTATCCATTTTTACAATTATATATTTTTTATATAAAATTTATTATCTCTTTATGGAAATTATATTTTTTTATTGAAGTCTTGGATTTTGAATTTTAACTTATCAATGATGTTCATATTATTGGACTAATTTAAAGGCTAAAGGAGTCAATTTGTGATTTAAGTAATTACTGAATTGAGCACACTTCTTACTGAGTTATAATTTCAATTGTTGAGTCATTCCAATCGTTGAATATTATAAACAAATTTCACTTTTTCGATATTTTTATATACTTTAATTATCTTCATATTTGTAAATCAAGTCATATAGTTATTGATTTTATAAATGGAATTTATACTTTCTTCAAAAAAATTGTAATAATTTTCTAAATTGATGTTCTATTAAATAATAGTTTGATCATAAATACCATACGACTGTCAATGGCTGAAAATTATATCTCTTTCTCTGAAGTAATAATTCTAAATATTACCATAATTTGTTATTATTAGCATTCCATGTAATGGCCCCATCCGCATGACCAATATATTAAGAAAATCATATACAATGTATTGAAAATCTCATTAAGATTTGAAGGTGCCAACAGTTGTTTAGGTTTAATGAACTCATTTCCATTTCAAATTTTACCACTCTGTATCATGATGAATACTGGTCCCATTGCTATAACCTTAATGCATTCACAAAATCATGCAAGAGACACTGTAAGCTTAATCATGCTTGCCCATGTCACCTAGCCTCCATTAAGAAACAAATTTATTCAATCATTTTGCTAAATTCTGAATTATATTAGTTTAACTACTAAGAAAAAAATTATTTATCTTTTATTCAAGGCTTTTTTGCATTTTTTTTATTTTGGGTCAAAATATTTTTTAAAATTTGAGAAAGGAAAATTCAGCACTTGCTCAATTGAGCTAATGCTTGTTTGTAATCTATTTGGGGTAAGCCAATTAAGATTATTAGATGTGTCTAGTCGAATCATGCAAATTTTACATGTGGTTAGCTCAACCATACTACTGCATGTTGGCTAGAAATGGTGTGGTGTCAATATCATGAACTAACTAGGAGCAGAAAGGAGAAAACAAAGGTTTTAAATGCTTAGGCAGTATTCTTGTCCCAAATGGGAATTGTAAATAAATGTTGTGCTTGATGATATAAATTAGTGACTTTGAGTGACAAATCACAAACATCAATCTTACTTAAACAATTAGTAATTTTTTTAAAACAAAATGTACCATATTTTTCTAATAAATTTTTGTTTTAAATATTAAGAATCGATTAATTATTTGATTTTGGACGAATAGTTCAATATGTTTGATAACGGAAAAGAAATAATAACATAAATAATCATTACATTTGAGTTTTCTCTATCAACTGCTTGAAAGATAAAAAGAAAAACAAAAGAATATCACTTAGAATGCTTAAATAAATTTTACAATAAATGAAAATAAATTAGTAAATAAAGATTGAGTTTAATAATGATTCAATGTGTTAACTAGGAATTAAAGTTCTAATTTGATAATTGGTATTAATTAGCCTCTAGCTCAAAGTTGACCTTAGGCACCATTTCCTGTTATTATTTGTCTTCTTTTTTTAATCTTCAAATTTATGCTTTCTTTCAAAATTCTCATTTACATGATATTGCTCTTATAATCATTAAAACCAAACCATGTTATTAGAATAAATAATTTGTCACAAATTTAGTAAGCAGATCAAACCAAAGTATATATGCTGGCCAACTTGTCAATTATTGGTCAAAATGATCAAATAAATTGGATAAAAATGAAATAATGTGAAAACTTGCACACTTCTTTCTACAAAAATGAGATAATTAGTGCATGGAACATAGCAGCGCAGAAATAGCAGCAGATTCTATGAGAGTTCTTTAACAACTGCTTTAATTACCTTTGTCTCACTGATTAAAGCATAGACATAATCATTTGGGACATCTCTTGAATTATTTGTTATCATTGTTGCTTTGTTTCCTTTCCTATGCTTGACAATGGTCAAAATATCCAACATTTTACTATTCATTCCTTCAAATTTTCAAATTGTTTTCTTATTGCGGTTCTCAAAATGATTCTAAGACTCATCCCACCAATATACTAACTCCTTAATATCTAGGGGTTATTACAACCTATACTCTTTTTGTTTCTTAATAGATACCGTTTAAGGTTTTTGTACATATATTAAAAATTGTATTTAATAGGTGTTACTACATATAAAAAAGACTATATTACTCTCAATTAATTATTTTTGTAAATTATTGTGCACTCTAAAAGAAACAATTATTATGAAAGAGAGAAATGATAGAGTTGAAAAAAATTAATTAATGTTCATTGATAATTATAAAATGTTAAGTATTATGAAATAAAATTTTTTTTCTAAAACGATGTCTAATTTGGAACGGATGGAGTATAAATATCTCAATTTTCAACTCAAATTTTATCACTTATTTAAATATTAATATAGTTATAATATAGATAAAAATATAATATGAAATTAAAAAACATGTGTTTCATCACAAATCTCTCAATGAGTTAGATAAAATTTAATTATAGACCATATGCTAAAAGATAAGGACACCTAGACAGGTGATTAGTTGATAATGAAACTTATGAGTATGATATTCATTCAAATGGGCAGAAATTTGCTTGCAACTCATATATTTTCCAGTCATTGGAGCATCAAAAAGACATGGAATCATACATTAGTATCCTGAGTTCAAAATGTAGCTAGGTTGATCATTAAGAGACTAAATGGCTCGGGACAATATATTGATAAAATACTTGAATTATGAAAAGAAATTGTCACCCTACTTTGGTTTGAAACAAAGGTCCTAGCAAAGACAAGTATCATCTAATTAGGTCGTTAGAGTCTTAACTCACCTTCGCTCCATTAGAGATTGAGTTCAATTTTTGGATAAAACTTGTGAAATGTATTAGATATCTCAAGTCACCTAGATATTTTGACCTTTTTTTAAATCCAAATTTGCTTTTAGATGTTGCTTTTATCAATCAATTTTGCATTATTGGTAAGAGATGAAATGCAAAAATTTGAACTATTATAACTTGAGGGAACATGCTACATCCTCATCAAATATGGAAAACATGCCAAAATTAAGTGCATAATAAAATTAGAGTATGCTCTATAAGCAATGTAATAAGGATTTGAGAAGGGAAAAATCAAAGCAAATAGATTAGTAATATAAAACCATACAAATAGTTAAAAGTATATGATATTGAAAGGTGAAAGGTGTCTACACAAACATCCGAATATATTTGTACAAATTGGACACAGATAGAAGCAATCCAACCATAAAAGAACATGTCAAACATTTCCAAATCATCATTGTATGCATAAGAATAATTAAATGAGAGTGTGGACATTAATTACTTACTAAATACACCTAAACAACTCATAAATAAAGAACAATTTGAGAAAAAAAACTTACCTTGCCTTTAGAGATGAGGAAGGTGACTGGATAGATATTATAGAGTTTGAACAACCATTCTAAGTGTCTATACAGACCACTAATATTGTCTGGATAACCATCTTGAGTCATATCCAAGCTTTATGGCATGTAAAGACTAAATGGATCAAGGTTCTTTAGCCTTTATAGTCTCCCCAAGCATTTTCAATGCCTTAAAGGCTTTAAGATAGGGCCTTATTAATAAAAAAGGGAAAACATAATATTTTAGTGAACTTACAAGATTCAAGAGAAAAGATAGTTCTATAACTTATTTAGTCATAGTTCATTGGCCTTTGGGGTTTCTCTAATCATTTTAGACCTAATTAAGGCAATGACTAACATAATAAGTCTAGCAAATAACTCAAACATGTAAGTAAGAAAAAAAAAAGAAGCAAATGAAGTTGTAGGGAGAAAGTATTTGTATAGATAATAAGGTGTTTGTACATATACTTTAAGTGATTTGGCCAAATAATAAGTGTCTAAAAAGACCTTCTTTCTAAAACTTCTATCAAGGACTAAGCTGTAAAACTTTTACTGGTAACTTAAATCAAATGAAAATGATGCATAAATTTATAAGAGTTGGCTTTTGCCTTCAAATGCTACCTTGATGATGTTATTTACAAGGAAATGTAAGAAAAATGAGACTTTATAATGACGACGAGTTTAGCTTGAGTTTAGGTTAGGGTTTCCCCCTCTTTCTTGGGTCTTTTTTCCTTTAGTTTTTTTATGTTCACTCTTTCTTTCCTTTTTTTCATTTGCCATAGTTTTCATATGCTAAAAGAACTCCACTTTTAAGGTGTAAAATGGGTTTATTTATAATTATTCAACTTAGTGGCAAACTTTGGGATACATATCATAAATGATCCTCTCAAATATATACTAGAAGAATGAGACAATTTAAGTAAAAAGATAAAAGCATTATTCTAGTATTTTATGTTAGCTTAGACAAGTTATCTATTGGACATCAAGGTATGTATCTAGTCTTCATCACGTCTATTCAAATGCACAGTGACTTGCATTGATCATACAAGGTGCTTGGACAGATCCTTGTAGGCCTAGGCAAACCATTAAGCCAAGAGAGCTTTATAAAAAGTTATAAGGCTTTTAGGCTATTAGACTTCTTTTATGAAGGCTTTAGGGGGTGTCTTAGGCTTCTCTTTATCCTATGGTCCTAGTTTCCTTACATCTTGAGAAAAATAACAATGAGTTTCATTACTAAACCAACATTTAATGGTCCTAAAATCTAATGTTTACAAGACTTGGTAAGTCTTAGGAAAAAGCTAAGGAACTACTCTTCAAGATGATCTTGCCCAAGAGAAGTGACATGCTCGTCCCTTTTATGCTCAATAAGGTTAGTTTTTTCTCAGTTACCAACTAACATAATGTTGTTGATACAATCACTTAGCTAACCATGCTTCGACCATGTTGTAAGAATTTTTTTAACAACTATGACCTCAATCTGTATGAGAGGAGTTAGAACACATAATCTTGTCACAATGGCTCGTAAGGCCAAATCATGCCTAATAAAAACCAATGACCAAAAGATGCTTAAACATAGCCTAAAATCTAGACATACAAAATAATATATATAGTAAATAAAACATAGGTAAAGTTTTTTTCATCCTATAAAATCATTTCTCATTGAGATTTTTGAGCTCAAAGTATCTTTTTTGAACCTCTAGTTATAGTACTAGAAAATGACTAGAGCATTCTAATATTAATCATTAACTCAACATATAACCTCTCTTTTTGTAACATCAAGTCCACGAGCTTTCTAATAACACTACTTAAACTACTTGGATGATATGTTATCACCACCATATGCACCTCCATCAAGCTAAGTTAGAGTAACTCAAATATCGTTATTTTTTCATGATATTCTTATAAGATTTAAAATTGAGTGCTGAAAGAAAATATTCTTATAAAATTTCACCATATTGGTGTTGAGCACATATTTTCTCTTCCATTTTTATTGACAACTGAGGAAATGAAAATTTGGTTCAACTCTGAAATCTCATGTTCAAGAGAAAATATATATTCATATAAATACAATAAAAAGTGAACCAGCTTCACTATAGTTAAATTGGAGAAGGGCAATTTTGTAATTTTGAAACAAATTTTAGGTACTTTCAAAGAGTTATTTGTGCCATTTGATTTGTGTTGAGTGATTAGTGGAACACGTTTGTCAATTGATGCTATATGCAATTACATTTGCGTTTAATATTTGAACAAAACTAGCTAGATTGCATTTTAATAGATTAATGCAAGTATGGCAATACAACCAATTGGAATCAATTCAATCCATTTCCTAAGTTGAACTTCTTAATTTTGAAACTTTTTATTTATCTAACAATGATATGCATTTTACATCATATAATAGATGAACTCAATTTTTTTATTTTAAACATCATTACGATAAATCAATATTTTTATATTTTTATTTTCTTAATTTATATCTTTAATTTTATAAGCTACATAACAATATCAAAAAGAATTATTTTTATAATTAATTCTACATAAATACTTATTTGCTTTATGGTTTAAAGGATAATGTACAAAACAAGTAGGACATTGATAACTCAAATTGGTCTAGCTATCGATTCTATAAGAGCACTTTGTAATTAAAAAAATAAAAAAAAAATGTTAAAAATGATATATCTTGCCTCAAAATTTTATTTTTCTTTTTTATTAATAGATCAACAATAGTCATTAAATTGCTTAATTAAAAACCAAGAAACCCTAGAAAGTTTCACCATTTGTAATCAATGGGGAATTTTGAACTGCATTGAAAATTTGAATTGGAATGATTTTGAACTAAAAAAATTACAATTATATAATGAAATACCTAATCGAACTATTATAAATAAAATAAATGGAACCATTCTGATTTTGTAACTATCTTCAGACTTAGAATTAAATTGAAATTATTATGACCCCATATTGAATTGCACTAAAAGAACTGAATTAAACTATTCTGAATCGATACACAGACACACACACACACACACACACACACACACACACATATATACATATATATATATATAATCAAATTGAAACATATTAAAAGAATTGAACCAAACCAAACTTTCCTAAAAAATTAAGAAGATACCGATTCAAAAAAAAAATCTCAAAAAATTTGCGATAATTTGAAAAAATTCTAAAAATCTTAAAACTGCATTCTGACCCCATATTGAATTGCACTAAAAGAACTGAATTAAACTATTCTGAATCGATACACACACACATACACACACACATATATATATATATATATATATATAATCAAATTGTAACATATTAAAAGAATTGAACTAAACCAAACTTTCCTAAAAAATTAAGAAGATACCGATTCAAAAAAAAAATCTCAAAAAATTTGTGATAATTTGAAAAAATTCTAAAAATCTTAAAACTGCCCCACTCCACGCTCACTTCTGGCTTCATATACCCAAGTGATTCCAACAAGGCCCACCAAAAAAAAGAAAAAAGGGTGAAACAAGTAAAAGCTCGACAATGTGTTACAATGGACAGCTTTTGCGTGCTGTAATTTGTTACTACAGCGTATGTCACAGCCTAACCCAAGGAGGGTCATAGAAATGCCGTGATTTGTCTTGTGACCATAGCATTACCCTTCGTACAATATCTTGGTCCAGTCTTGGAATCTGAATCTTTGATGACCTGGCAATACTACTTATTCAGCAGCTTAACTGTCGTTTGTCTTTTACTGTTTCTCCCCACTCTTCCCGCCTCTTTCAACGCCGGTCCCTTTACGCATGCTTTTGCCGTTATAACGTCTGTTAGCTTCTCTTTTAAATATAATAGATAATGTAGAAATTCTTTTCTTATTGATACTATAATTTTTCATGAGTATTTAATTTTTGTCTAAAGTAATAAATTAACAAACGTTGAGTAATTATTTTCTATCAAAATCTAATCAATTAAAGTAAATAATCTCTAAGTTATAAAAATTAATACCATATTTAATAATATATATATATATATCTGTTTTACATTTAAGCATTAAAAAATAAATATCTTTTGATTTGAAAAATTAATATTATTTGGTTCAAATTAAAAAACAATAAATATATAATATCATCTATAAATAATAATTTTATCCTTAATAAATATGTATATTTTTTAATAGAAATATAAATTTTACTAAACTATTATAGTTTTTTCATTAATCTTATAATTTCAATAGATATATTTAAATTTTATAATAATTTCTTATTAAGATGCATTTATTATGTCTCAATTTTATCTAAATAATATTACTATTTATAAAAAAAATATATATTATTTTTAGTATAATAAAGGATTTTGTATAGTACCCTAGTCTTAGGTACTAATTGTACTTAAGATACATTTAATGTAGATATAAATATATAGATAATAATAAATAATAAATAATAAATAGGGTTTCAGTACCAAAATTTGTTGAGTATCATAAAATTTTCCATAAATTTGCTGTACATTTCTCCATAATTTATAGCTTTTTAAAGAAGGGTTTGAACGGCCGTTGAGTTCAACTGTTGAATAGGCCGCTGAGTTGAAGAACTAAAAGCCAAATTGAAGGGGCGGACCCAATACGCACAATAAATTGGAATTGATAAAAAAAAAAACCTTCCCGCCAAAATGTAAGGGATATAATAATAAATGTGATTGTAAGTTAGTATGATTTTAGGAAATTTCCGGAGGGAAGCAAAAGAGGTGTGGGGACGTGACCCACCAGCCGAGAGGGACACCACCGGTTGGTCAATATATATATATATATATAAAGCTGTTTGATAATTCAAATAAATCAATAAATAAAGAGAAACAAAAAAAATTGGAACTTTGATTTGATGTTCCCTGATTGATGGGGAACATCATTTCTCATTTTGGTACATTTTTTTTTTTTTTTAAATAAGACATAAAAAATAAAATTAATTATTATAAACCTTGTGAATACCGAATTTAATTATAACATCTTTTATTTTTAATATTATATAGAATTATTTTTTATTTTGATTCTATATATCAAAAGAATTATTAAAAATATTTCTAATGAAATTAGAACATCTTTTATTTTTATATCATATAATTTTTTCATTTATGATTTTGTATACTAAAAAGAATTATTAAAAATATTTATAATGAACACACTCTTTGTTTAGTTTGAGAGAAGGGAGAAAAAAATAAAAGAAATTAAAATTATTTTTCTTGGTTTGTTTGTAAATAATGAAAATAAAAGGGAAAAATATGAAGAGAATCAGAGATAAATTAGAGTAGTAAAAACTTCTCTCCATTTTGGAGAGAAATGTGAGTTTAAAAAGTATATGGTATATTTAATTATCAAAACACCTCAATTTTGTTTTTATATATTATCTTTTCAATTAGTTAAAAAAGTAAATTTATATTAAATGATTTTGAATTTATCTCTTATGCAAATAAGAGAAAATAAATTAAACTTATTTTCTTTCATTTTCTCTTTATTTCTTTTGATTAATTTTTTTTGCACCAAACATAAGGTACGAGAGCAGCTAATAGTGTTGACCTTATTAGTTAAGACTTATAAGAAAAAAGATAGTGAAAGAAAAGTCTAATGTCCACTTTAATAGTTAAGCTAATTAAGTACTCAAGTGTATAATGTGTATGTTAAATAGAATAAGTGAACAACTCAGGGTACTACTTATCCTTAACGAGTTTAAGGTAAAGTATTATATTGTGAATGGACTAAATAAATAGTAAATGAACATATAGTAATATACTCAAAATGAGTCGAGCTATTTTATCACATGAATACGTTAGTTTGATATAAATTGCGTTGCGCTTAAGGCATGTCAAATCAAGTCGAACGATTGAGTCAAATATATTAAGATTCATTATAGTTAAGAAATTACGATTTAATATAGTTAATTTAATAATTAGATTCTTGTTCTGTATGACTGTTCTTCATATTAATTTCTTCCCTTTACTTCCTACATCTATATGAATGGGTTCATCATTGAAGAAAATAAGGTTCAAAAATTACTCTTTTTCATCCTCATTCTCTTTTTCTCTTACTCATTCTTCTTACATCTTTTATCTCTTGTCCATATTCTCTTTGATCCTCAACTTTTACTACTCCACCACTTTCGTCACCTCTCTCCATATATAATGCCTAACAACATTTCTTCTTCACCTTGTGCCTCTTTAACCCCTCCCTCTCTTAAAAGCTCATCTCCATCAACTCTTCATCGGATTTCTCAATTGAATTTTATCTATTGTCACGACAGCCCAAAGTAGGCCCGCCACATGACAAAATAATTTTGTGAAGATTTGAAAATTTGTTTAGGCCTAGGACTCTAACACTTAGGTGAGATTGAGTAGTAACACATACATGCATGGTGTGTAAGGACTGTTTTGGCATTTTGAGATAGTAGTTTTGATCTAAAACTTTAACTGTTGATGATGGCTGCCCACAGTTGAGGAATAACAGTTGGAGATTTAGTTATGGTGGTTGTGAATGTGGAGATAGTAGTGTTGGCTGTATATTGAAAACCGATGCTGGGATTTGGATTAATTGGAGATGAGAATTGGGTTTGAATTTCAATGATTATGCTTCTTTTTTTTTTTGGTTTGGATATTTTTAGCATATGGATTTGAATTAAAATTGTTTTTAAATTTTATTTTATTTAAAATTGGATTTGAATGCGAGTTTGATCGATGTTGTACTTTGAATTTGGATTTGAATTTGAATCATGTGTTAATACAAATTTAATAATTTTATATTTGTGTTTGTATTGTTTGTGATTCAATTTTTTTTTTTTGAATTTGGTTATTTATATTTTGAATATTTAAATTGTGATATAATGGTGGTATAAAAGTAAAAATAAAAATGAGAGTAATATAGACTTTCAAATCAATTTAACAAGAATTTTAATAAAGTTTAATACAAGTAAAATACAATAATATTTTAATATAATTTTAAAAAACAGACGATTAAGTAGTCAAATATGAAAAAAATTAAGGATTTAAAATATTTAATCCTTATATAAATTTGCATGCACATTTAGAAGTTGAAACAATCTATTGTACCACAAATTATTTTATTGAAGAAAGAGTGAATCAAAGCTAGAAAGGAATCAAGCAAAAAAAAAAAAAATTTTAAAAATCAAATCTCATTTTCAAACACATAATCGTAACGGCTGAAGTAGTAGCAACAACAACCACAGAAGAGGCAGACTATCAAGAAATGATAGAAATTCAATATTTTGCAAGATCTTGACATAATTTGGATAATTACTGCCACAAAAATATATATTATAAAATTTGATTTATATATCATAATATTATATAATAATTTATTTAAAACATAATTTTTGTAATTTATAAAACAACTAAAAAAAATTAAGATTTTGCTCAATAAAGGTGACCATATCAAAACTCCACATCAATCATTTAATTGTCATTCTTATATACTTGAGTAAGGATAAATTTAGATGAGTTGAGCTTAAGTAATTGGGACAAAACTTCAAACTTAAATGTTACTCAATTAAATTAAAATTTTCATTTGAAAAACACAAAATACAAATAATTAGATATGTCGAATAGAAAAATTAGTTAAAAAAAAAAAAAAGGTTCAAACCGCATTGCAATAGACACAACCTTCATGATAAGAAAATTAAAATTCATTTGTAGGGCAAACTTGTGATTTTGAAGTGATGTGAAGTTTTGCGGTGGTAGAGATGTGGCAAAAAGAAAAGAAAAAAAAAAAAAGAAAAAGGGAGTTAATTGATTGCATTGCTTGAGGGAAGTCAAAAAATAAGGCGTGAAGGAGATCTCTTCATCCTCACTCAATAATAATAATAATAAAGTGTGGGTGCTAATCAAATCATCCTTTTTCTTCTGCTTCTCTAGTTTCTATTAAGCCTAATGATTACATCTCCACATAGCCCATAAATGTTATTTAATTACTAAAGTCAAAATTTTCTTATTATTGTCCTAATATTTCAACGCCTAACTTCATGTTTATATAATAGAGGAAAATATTAAGAATAAAAATATAAATTTATTATATTTTTTTAATTTTATATTTTTTTATTTTTAAAAAAATAGAAAGAGAAAAATTAAAATTATTTTTTTATCTTTTATTTTTTTCATTCGTAAACAATAAAAAATTACTATCAATCCTTATTTTTTCTCTTTATTTTCTTTTTTCCTTATTTTCCGTCAATCCAAACAAAGTTTAAAAATTATAATAAGGGTGTAGATAAGAGTGAGTATGGATCTAAATATATTAAATCAAATTAAAAAATTGAATTAAAACAGAAAATAGTTGCAAATATCCAAATAGTACTAAACAGAATTTAACTAAATAACTTAAATATGTATTATACACATAAATATAAAATATTATATTTATCTTGCAAACTTGTTATATATAGCCATATATATAAAATACATAAACTTGCATATTTATAATATATATGATAAACTTTAATTTATTTATTATTTTGTATTTTAAAGTATTATAACGCTCAAATGAAAGCGTTAGTTTTTTTTTTGTCTGAGTGTGATCCGAAAAAATATATTTTATAAACACAAAAATTTCTTATTGTCTAAACAAATTTAAAAAAGAAGTAATTCCCATTGATCAGCCAGTGAAGATTAGTTATTTTGTGAAAATATTGAGGTGGGGTCTTTTGTCTGCTGGCCAGCCTGCAACTAAACTACCATATCTTCTTCTTCACTTGTGAAGCCATTTGCATTCAATTTTTGCAACCTCCCCACCATTACCCATTATTTTATTTTCTTTTTTTTTTAAAAAAAAGTGGCCCTTTGCTTTCATTTTCCAGCAAAATTTTGTTGAATCTCCCGCCGAAAGAGTGAAACGACTTAAAATTCAAATGTCGCTTTCAAAATATGATTTGATAAATCAACTACTGCTCTGCTCTGCTCTCTGTTTGAATTTTAAACTATAACGGTCAGAATTTTTTTTTCCACATCAACGGTCCCTACTGCTCCATGCACTTTGCGATAAAAGCATTGCCCTTTTTCTTTCCCGCCCTCCGCCATGGATCCATCCAGCCAGGTGACTTCTGGTTCCGTCACGGTGGGTTTAGACTTGGGGTTCTTTTTTTTTTTTTTTGAAAGAGAGATTTATCTTTTTTTGAAGGAGTTTCAGAGATTTATGTTGAGTCACATTAAATTGTGAGGATATAATATAGAGAAAACTTCAATTATGTCTAAGTCATTTTATGATTTTGCTTTTTCCAAATATATTGCTTATTTTTCTGCAATTTAGATATTTTAATTATTTTAGATTATATCGATAGGAATTAAACCCAATAAGATTTTTTCTGCAATCAATGGATTGAATTAGGCTATATTAGGTTCATCTTTAAATTTTATAATCTTTTTAGTTTTGATGTGGGTTGAAATAAATCATGTTTGCTTTTTAAATTGAGTTAAAATTTATCACTTTTACCTAATTACTTGTGTCCTATATAGTCTTTATTATTTGGAAAAATTATGCATACAAATATTTGAGAATAGTAATAAGAATAATACAAAGATATTTTTTTAAAAAAATGTTTTTTTAAGTATGATGATAAATTGCAATATTTGACATTACCTTGCATTTCAACCCTAATTTTTTTAATATTTTAATAAGAAAAATATTATGAATTGCAAAACTTGGTGTTCACTTCTTTGATGTCCACATTCTTTAATGCCCCTCAATTTTAATTTATTAGTTTATAATATTTAAACTTTATTTTATGACAATATTATACTCATGATAAAATAATGACTTGACATCCATGATTCATGTAATTGTTTCTATATTTTTAAATTGTTTGACTTGACACCTTTTGCTTTCCCTCTATCTCTACCTAACTCATTTTTCTCTCTTCTTATTATTCTTGAGTTGCAGGTCATATCATTAGTCTGTTAAAATTTAATGAAAAATTATATCAATGATCAATTTTGTATTGTAATTAAAGTTTATATGTTTTAAAGTGGCGAATTGAAATTGAATAACATTAAAGTATATTAGTGGTAACCCCTGACAATAGATAGAATTAATCCAAGATTTTTGCCCATTATGGAGTACAAATTCTCGTTCAAATTTGGGGGTAATATATCTAAATATGGTTGATGGTGGTTGATTCATGAATATTAAAATAATAGTTTGTTTAATTATATTTAAAAAATATATATATATATATATATATATGAGAAACACTACTTTACTACGAGTAGTATAAATTCTATTATAATGGCGTAATGTACAAACATAATGCATTATATATGGTCAAAATCATATATATTATGGGTCTATTTAGTTTAATGATAGCATTCGGATTCGGTGGTGAGCAATTAATGGTCAACGGTTAGCAATTAGTGATCAACATATAATTGTGAAAGTGTTTCAAATTTTAATGATTGAATGTGTAGTTAATATGAAAAAAATAAATTTTTTATATTTTAATTAATTTATATGAAACACTAATTTATATAATGATAAATAATAATAATATAATATTAATGCTAAAGAAAGAAAAACTAAATGTTAACTTTTTATATCAAAATGCTAGAAAAAAAACTAGATTTTATCGTTTAATTTTATTTTTTAAATGTTAAATGCTTTTTTTTAAATTAAAATATTAATTGCTGATATTTTCAATAGTTGAATATTCAATCGCTAAACACTAATAAAAAATGTTAAACCACTATATTTTCTGATTGAAAATTCTCCTTAATGTAATGGATTAATAGACAAAAAAAATGAATGACTTTGAATTTATTTGTATAATCATTGATAATGAGAATATAATGGATGATGTGCTTCGTAAGTGTAGCTCATGCATGTGGACACGTTTGATACGTAACAAATACTTGTTTTTGCAGTGTTATTGATCAACAAATACGTGATGCTTTCTTGAAATTTTCAATAAATGTATAATAATTTACCAGCAACAATTTTTGAGATGATTTAAATAAGGTTGACGCTGTACTAATCTAACACTGAGAGCAGTTGTAAAAGTCAATGCTAATGATCGTTTGTTCAACCTTTAATGCGACCCACATCTTGAAGAGAAGAAATTCTTAGGTAGATCTTGTCCACCACTTCATAGATAGACTAACTTAATTAAATTATGTCATTTCAATATGTCATTTAAAGCAATTATGTTAAGTTTTACAATAAATATTTTTTTTCCCACTTAAAACGTTGCTCTTTTTGTAAAACGGCATAATCAACATTGCTATTTTTCTTAAAAAAAAAAATTACATCCATAAACCCTTATTCTCCAAATCTATCGTGAAACTGTGGTGTTGAACTTTGTTAAGTTTTTAATGGAGATTAAGTAAACTTAAAAAAAATGAATTTAGTCTCTTATTGATTGAAAAACAAATGCTTATTATATACAAGCATTACTAACTAACAAAGTTGACATAGAAAAACTCATTCAAAGGATCAAAGAAGGGTCGAGAGAGGAAGAAGGAGCTGTTGTTGGGTTGTTAATCTTAATCAAATATAAGCAACGTTGGTTCTGCCATTTTACAAAAAATAGTGATGTTTCAAACCGAAAAAGAATTTTATTTATGGTAAAACTTAATTACTTTAGATGATATGAACTCATTAATTAAAATGCCATTTTTTTATTGAATTAGTCTGTTGATGAAATGGTAGGTAAAGTCTACCTAAGAACTTCTCCTTGAACAGTTGGTAGCTCAAAGGTGTTTAAATTAAGGAAAACCCCTAATCCTCTAAGTTCTTATTTGGCATATTTGCTAGCTATTGGCATTTTTAAAAAAAATAATATTTAATTGTTTGATCATTGACTCTAACAATTAGTTATTGATATATTGCTAATTGTCACTGTCAATTCAAATAAATCTTTTAATCATTTTAAAATGTTTCTCATGTTAAATGGTTACGTGTCCGTATTGTATTTTAAATAATTATTGAGGCAATAAAATTACTCATAATTTAGCTTTATGGACTTGAATTAAATTTTAAAAAATGTATATATTATGTATAAATTAGCTGTTCTTTCTCTTAATTAATAAATGATATATTTATCTTTCTTCTTTTTTGACTTTTATTGATTTATTAAAGGGAAATGAAATTTAATAAACAGGGCAATAATTTGCAATACTCATATGATTAGTATCGTTTCACTCACACCATGAAGGACATGAACAAAAAAGAGTACACAATTCAAACAACTTAAAAAACTAAATTTGAATTTCGGATGATAAAAATACTTAATTATCTCCATCACCAACCACCCTTTAAAAAAATTGATGGGTTTGATGTGTATTTGGCCATAAAGAGAATAATAGTTTATGTTGCTTTAATTATATGATAATGGCCTTAGCTGTTTATTAGAAATTTAACATAGAATAGATTTTTCCATACACAAAATTGAATCCACGTTGAGTTACAATTCATAGCTAATTCACATTTACTATTAGGTCAACTTTGATCATTTTAATGAATGTCCACAAAGCTATGGTATTTGATGTTTTAGTCTTCGTTATAGTGACACTTCCATTGGTAGGTTCTCCAATGTTGTTGGACTTAAGTGCGTGCAACATCTTCAGTTGGGGTGTTAGCTTGAATTTAATTAATTTACATTATTAAGCATCTCACAAACTAACATATTGATTGGAGATATTACAGTGAGTGAATCAATAATAAAATGCACATAAATATTATAAATTTTATTTTGCAATAAGAGCAAATGACTTTTATTTGCGGATGTTAAATACTCCATATGTTTCATAATATATATCGTTTAAGATATATATATATATATATATATATATATATATTAAGGATTGTATTTAATGGATGTTATTACATAAAAAAAAAACTATGTTACCCTTGATTAATTAGTTGCATAAATTATTATATGCTTCACAAATAAACAATTATTATGAAATAGAAAAATTATAAAATTGAAAAAATTAATTAGTATTCATAGATAATTGTAAAACGTCAAGTATTATGAAATGAAAATTTTTTTCCTAAAACGATAACTAATATAAAGTCTAATAATTGGATTGAAATTTTGGGGTATAATAGAGAGTGAATCCAGTTTGTTCAAATTAATATTTACTAAGAATTTATTATTTTCATGAAATAAAAATTAATTTTGAAACCATAGAAAAAAGGCGTATGTTATGCTTAGGGTGTCAAAATGAGTTTATGCTTAGGGTGTCAAAATGAGTTTAGAAAAACAAAAATATGTAAAATTAGTAGGCTAAAATTGAATTTAAGTAAGTTGATATCGTAAATGGATTATGAATTTATCCATTTATTACCTGATTTGAAATAGATTAAATAGTGGATTGACACACAAACCTTTTACAATATGTTTAATTTCATGTGTCATATCAATACAACATAATTCATTTATAAGGTGTATAATTTATATGTAATATCAAGATTAAAATTACTACTTTTATAAAATACGTAAGCATATTTTATGTGTTTATATTTATTGAAAAGAATTTAAATACTATTTATTTGAAATTTTACGTGTTTATATTTATTTGTAAGAATATTTAAAATTTGGTGTTGTATTATTCATTATTTAATTTTTTGATTGATATTTGTTTTGAATTTTGAAAAATATATGATTATGAATAATATTTTAATTAATTTGAATAAATCATATTTTAATTAATTTGAATAATTAATTAATAAATCATATTTATATTGGCTTTAATAGTATCATCTAAATAAATTAACACAATACCAACCTAAATTCATCAACCCATTTTATATCCTAATTATGCCAAAACTGAGTTGAAGAGAAGGTTCTGTAAGGACGAACTTGTGTCACTAGAGAGGGAGGAAAGGACCTGATCACCAAGAACATGAGTAGGTCTCAAGTTAATTTCCATCATATTCCCCAATAATTCATGTGCGATCTTTCTACCTCTGCTCTGG
Source organism: Omphalea diandra (assembly GCA_949677035.1). Classification (NCBI taxonomy): domain Eukaryota; kingdom Viridiplantae; phylum Streptophyta; class Magnoliopsida; order Malpighiales; family Euphorbiaceae; genus Omphalea; species Omphalea diandra. The sequence goes on along the minus strand of CATIWR010007325.1, from coordinate 6,179 downwards.
CAAAAGCCTTTGGTTAGGTCACCTTCCGTTACCCAACCAAATGACTTTTGTTTTATGGTTTTATTTTCTCTGTTTCCTATGGACGCTTTTGATTTTCTACAAGGACCCACAACAATAAATTATAAAAAAATATTTAAAAGTTTCTACTATATCTTTGTGTCTGATCCAGTACTGCTGGGTTTGTCTGATTGATATTACAAGTGATCTCATAGTACCCATATAGCCATGATTTTGCCAGATAATCTCAAAATCTTTTAATATTGGTTGTAGGTCCCACACAACACATGTATAGGATACCGTCCGATTTGAGCGTGCAGTTTAGACTATCATGAGGTCTGTCCTACAAGAGGATATCACATGGGGATGGTAAATGAGGTGGTCAATGGTCAAAATCTTCAAAGAAGTGCTCTGTTAATTGATTAATTCTTTTTTTTTTTTTAGTTATTAACAACTAATTCAAGGGTTAATGTGCTTTTTGGTTTGTTTTTAATAGTATTTTGAATTTTTTCTTTATTTGAAATCGTTCCAAATTTAAACTTCATAATTTTACAAAATAAATATATTTTAAGTAAAAATAAAAATTATTTATTATTTATAAATAATTGTAATTTTAATAGAAATTTAAATTATTAAAAATTATTTCAATGTTATAATAAATATATATATACAAAATTTGCAATAATATTCTTATTGAGTTATGTTTATTATGTCTCGTCATTTTAGATTGATGATAACTTTTGGATAGACAGTTGCAAACAGTTAATAATAGAACAGATTGGGTGAGAGATGACTGAATTGTCTCAACCTCTAAAAATATACATAGGTTTCTCATGTGTTCTCACTTACTATATAATCTTTACTTATAATACTTTTAATTTTATCTCCACAGTTTTTTTTTTTTAATCATGAAATGGAGATTTCATTGAGAGAAGGAAAATTTTAAAGATATTATAAATGATAATAATAAGTACTCTTTCTGTTCAGATATTTTAAAATGTATGTCTATTTTTATCAAATTAAGGATAATTATAAATAATCTTCTTAATTTATCTTACTAAATTAGAAAAATATTTTTAATATTTTATTAAATATTATTGAAGGTATAAATGAAAAAATATACTATAAATAGTAAGTTGATAAAATATTAAATATTTTTTTTAACAATATAAAAATTAGATGATGACAATCTTTTTGGGACATAGGGAGTACAATATGAATTAATAAAGTTAAAATATTTACAATAATTATATAAAATACAATAAATTCATTCAATACCAAAAGTGGATACTTTTATAAATAGTAACATATGATGATCATTTAATAGAAACACAATTTTTTCTTTACATTGAAAGAAAAGTACCAAATCTTAAATAGCACAAGTTGAATTCAGATCCTTTGTTGAGAAGACTTTATTGAGCCTTAATAATCATATATCTCGAAAGTTTTAAATTCACTCTTATAAAGAGACAAAATAAAAACGTTTATTGGCTTATAAAATTCTATTATGAATTTTGATCACGTGATGCATCATTTTATTGATCAATTTAAATTTTATATTAAATATTTTTTTAAATAACATAAAAATTAGATGATGATAATCTTTTTGGAACATAGGGAATATAATATGAATTAATAGAGTTAAAATATTTACAATAATTATATAAAATATAATAAATTTGTTCAACACTAAAAGTGGATACTTTTATAAATAGTAACGGATGATGATTATTTAATAGAAACACAATTTTTTCTTTAAATTGAAAGAAAAGTACCAAATCTTAAATAGTAAATGTTGAATTCAGATCCTTTGTTGAGAAGACTTTATTGAGCCTTAATTTTAAATTTACTCTTATAAAGAGACAAAATAAAAATGTTTATTGGCTTATAAAATTCTATTATGAATTTTGATCACAAGATGCATTGTTTTATTTTAATCAATTTAAATTTTGGTTAGATTTGCCAAATTTTTATTAGTTTTATCTAATTTTGCTAAAATTAAAGGATTAATCAATTTTGTTAAAATTTTATTAATTTTGACTAATTTTACTAAAATTAAAAGAATTAATCAATTTTGTCAAAATTCAAAAAAATTTAAATTTTTAGAGTAAATAAGCCAAATAAAAACAAATAAATTCCTTAATTTGTTGTATATAAGATATTTAAAAATTCTAGCAAAGAATAAAATCATTTGTAGACACACAAATCTACAAAACTATTAATATATAGGATAGAGGATGAAAAAATACAAAAAAAAATTATATATATATATATCGCTGGCCAAAAATGGAGAGCAGAAAGAGAGACTGGTTGAGTTATCTCCACAATTTGGACTTCAGAAATTTTCTCTTATAAACTTTGGTACTGACTGTACTTCAAATTATTCAGACAATGTGCATATTCCTTTTTACCCAAAAATTTTTTTACTAAACATAAAAAATGATAAGTTTTAAAATTCAGTGCATAATAAAAGGTGTTAAAAAATCAATCAATTTTCCTAAACTATCAAATCAAATTTAATCAATCCTAAACTATACTTGTTAATAAATGAAAATTTGGTTTAAGGTCGTGTTTTCATTCATAATATATATTTTAAAGCCATTTAAGAGCTTGTTTGATTTAGCAATTTATAATAGCGTTACCTAATTAATGTGAATTATTTAAAATTTTGTTAATTGTAGTTATTTATAGATTAAATGCCCATTAAAAATATTTTTTATTTTAAATATTTTATTTTTTATTATGTTACCCATATCATAAATTAAAAATTGCTACAATAAAAATTTATTTAAATTTAGCAATTCTATTACTCATGATTAATTTGATTGAAATTATTTAATATAATTAAAATAACATAATATTTTTATTTTAAAAATTAAACTTGAGAGTGATTTGATTCGATTTAATTTGAAATTTGAAAAATAACCTAAAAATAATATAATTTTTTTTTTATGTATTTTGACTCAATGATTTAACTTGATATAATAAATCTGACATACAACTCAAAATGATCTAGCATAAATTCATTAAAAAAAATATGTTTACCACTTTTAAATATATTAATATATTATACAATTTTTTTGAAACTTTATATTTATAATATAATATAGGATAAATTAATATTATATAGATAAATACAGTATCATACTTAATAAGTAGTAGGTATATAATAAATTTGTAAAAGTAAATGTACTTGAAGTCAAAGTCTAGATATTTTGTGTTTTAGTATATTAGTGCAATTGCAGCAAAGGAAACTTTGGTCTTTTATTTCAATAACTCTCAAACGTTATTGGAGTTGTTTTTATTGTATGGTTTGGTTGATATCTACTATCAACCTATTTTATTTGTTGTTGTGAAATGGATACAACTTAATTGATGAATAGTAAAATTTTTTTATCAACTGTATTTATCAATTATTTAAAATATTTTTAAAATTAATTGAATTAAATAACTTGATTTATGATATATAAATATAAAATATTATAGTTTTGAAATTTTATTAATATATAGGGTTTAATAGTTTCAATTTTTTATTAATTTATTAGGTTTACTAGTTTGATAAATTAAAATTAAAATTTTTTGTTATTAAATATTTTGAGACAGTTTATTAATTTTGTTAAGATTATAAAGTTTACAAATATATTTTAAAATTTAAATAAAATTCTATATTTCAAATTTTAAATCAATCATATATTATTGTATTACTAAATTGAAATTGAATCAAATATTTATAATTTAAATCATTTTGATATTTTTAAAAATTCAATTTGAAATCTATAAATTCATTAACTATTTCTAGAATTATTGGGTAGTACATATTTTACAATTTCCATTTTGGCCATAAATTGGCTTCTTTCTTTTAATTTTCTTTTGTTTTATTTTGTTGAATAAAATATAAATTTATTCATTTATTGAGCTCATTCTAATTTTTATTATTCTTTGAGGATTCTATATTTTTTATTTTATTGAATAAAATCCAAATTTATTCATATTAGTGAGTTTATTATGATTTTTATTTTTGGAGGATTATATATTTTTTTTATTAAAATTTATTTTTTTAATAATAAATTCAATTTATCAGTAATATTCAAACCATTTGGCTCATTTAAAAATCGTAAAAGTCAATTCATAGTTCTTGTAATCATTGAGTTGAATGTGTTTCTCATTGAATTATAATTTTGATTATTTAGGCATTCTAATTTGAAAATATTATAGATATTTATTATTATTATTGTTAGTATTATTATCATTATATTTATAAATTATCTAGTTATACAACTAAATAATTAGAAATAAAGCTTATATTTTTCTCAAAAAAAAAAAATCTGCATTAGGCCCATTGGGCCTTATATATATATATATATTCTTAAATAAAAAATGATTAATTACATTCACCTACAAACTTTGAATGTGAAACTATACAAACATTACAAATAAGATTCCCCAAGAGCTTTCCCAGGTGATTAGTGTTTAACAGATTGTAAATTAGTGACCAAGATCTGGACCTTAATTATATTTTGGACCATACAAAAAGAACATGCAAAATCAATAAGAAATTTTTTCTATCTTTGGTACAATTGATTAGTTTTGCTAGAAGGAAACAAAGAACCAACAGAGTACAAAAATGGTAACAATGGAGTAGAACCCTAATCTACACATTTAGCCCTAAATCTGTATACCAGACAAAGTTTGCGTAAAGTGGGAGAATTGTAAATTAATGTCTGAACCTTTAGCAACATTAAGTTATGTGCCGCCAAATCATTCATCATATGGTTTATTATAATTTTTGCTGAAATGTCTTGCAGTTATCATGGGCACTAGCATTAGGGTTATGGATCCACATACTTTATTTATTTATTTATTTATTTTTTTGCAACTTTGTGAGCTAATTTTCATTATAAGGGATGTTGATGACAAATTATAATAAGAGATTGGAGGAATTCAGTATTTGGGAAACTCTATGTGCTAACATACATTGCTTTGTGGTACTCTAACCAATGATAGATTTTTTTTTTAATAACTTCTAATTGTTAATTTTTGTTTTATTGGAAATCATTAGAGATAGAGATAGTTATTTCAGTTTTAGCATATTTTTATTTTATTTTTCATTTATAATTTTGAGAAATTGTTCAGTGTAAACTAATTTATAAATATTTTAAAACTCTATAATTAAATTTATATATGATGAGTTGCAGATTTCAAAATTTATTTGAAATTTTATTTAATTTCATAAAATTAAAAAATTTAAATTTAAATTTTATCAACTTAAAATTTATTTATTTTGCAATAATTTTTTCACATCAATCTTTCGAATTATTATAAATGATTTCCATTTTATGTTCAATCTATGGATGTCTCTGATTGTAAAAAAAAAAAAAAATCATTATCTTTTATATTATGAAATAGAAACAAAATATTGAAATAATAACCTGAGAACATATTATTTTTTATTATGAAAGCCTCTACAAAATAATTTTTTTCACTAATTATTTTTTTAGTATAGAATTAAGTCATATCATATCACAAAAGTTCACCTCTTTAATCCAACAAATAATTATATGGCCACATAAGATTTCTAGATTAATACTCGTTTTTCCAAGTAATTATCTCAAAAGCAACGCTTCGAAGATGCAAAGGCAAAAGAGATTGTTCGTTTCATGTCAATAGCACTTCAGAAATAGTTTCTTATGGTATTACATTTATTTTAAACATGAAATAGAGATTTCATTAAAATAAAAAAATTTATAGAAGTTATAAATTATATCAGTAAATACAATTTTAATCGAAAGAGTTAAAAATTTAATAATAATAATGTAAAATCATAGAAAATTCACTTAATATTTAAAAAAGTGGATACTTTTCATGAACAACGGCAAAGCTTGTGAACAATATCATCAACTTTAGTTTGACCTAAGCTCTAATTGCTTAGTTTAGGAGCATGTATCAAGGTTCTAATAATGATGCAATCACTAGGTTTTATGATAACATGGAGAGACATGTTTCATTGTTATATGAGAAAGGAGCTGTAATGTGTCGGATATGGTATGCCTTGTTTGGGGAGATTCTTGGAACCTGTCTTCCACGACTGCTTATGCTTCTTTTGACTTGATTCTCTCCTTCCTGTCTTTGCCTTGTCACCACCATCACCCTCTTCTTCAATAATTCTTCATAAAAAAAAAAAA
>CATIWR010007324.1:12500-36113 GCA_949677035.1 Omphalea diandra | reverse complement strand
TAAAAAATATATCTCCACCCACAAAATATATATCCACACTTCTATATATATATATATATATATATATATATATATATATATATATATATATATATATATATGAATCATTAGTATATAAAATAATATTAAAATAATTTATATGATAAATTTCTTATACATATCGTTTGCACTTGGCAACGTGTAAATGTGATATTTTAATTTTGATATTCCTAAAAAATATTATTCAAAAAACTTCTTAAAATCAATCGCATTTTAAGTAATGAAAATTTAGTTTATTTTAACATGATAAATATATTTCTCCATAAATAAAAGATGCATTTTAATATTCTATATGATATTTTTAAAACTGAACCATATTTAACTAGTCAATTGGCCTATTTGCATCTCCGCTTGGTGCAATATAATAAATAAAATTGAACTATTTTATTACATTAGCTCTATAAAATTAATAAAAAAATTTTCAAATATTTATATATACAAATATATATACTCTTTACAAATAAAATATATTTTTTCGTATTTTTTTCAAAACTACTTAAACTGATCATTAGTCTAATTTCAAATTTCAATGACTCGTCAAATCGGATTTTTAAAGCACTATTTCTAATTACAGTACAATTGCTATTTTTGTAATCATATTATTAAAAAAAATTTAATTAATGTATCAGATATAAAAAAAACTACAAATTTAGTTTATTTTACTATGTCATATTTGGAGTTTAAGCTAAATTTTTCATTCAAGTAGGAACAGACATTCAATTTATTTAGTATTTCTAATTACAATTACTAAGTTGTTAAATTATTTAATTTCTGGTTAATAAAAACATGTACTTCCTTGCTTTAATGTTAATGAATTATTCAACGTTTGTGGGACTAAAAAAAAAAAAATTATGAATGGGAATGAATATTTTGAGCAGTTGGATGACAACACTTTTAAAATAGTGATTATGTTTGTTTAAGACAGATTTTAATAAATTATAAATATTCAGCAGATTATATAGTGTGTGTGTGTGTGTGTATATATATATATATATATTCTCAAATTTTATAATTGTTCACAACTTTTGGATTTCTAAATACTTTAGTCATTTTATTCTTTATTTAACCCTTTTATAGGAGACACTCCGTAAATTCTTTAGTGTTGCCAACTGTTACTCACAATACCATTATTTTTTATTAATAAATCTTACCACATAGGCACAATGCCAAATGTACTACTGCATCGGTGTAATGCCAAATGTATTTAACAGTCGTGTTACCTAAGGACTCATATGGAGTGAATTAGAGAGTTAAAAGAATGAAATATAAATAAAATTAATTAATTAATCTGATTTGTGAGACTTTTTTTAATGATGTAAGTACAATTAAAAAAGTAAAAAATAAAAATTCATTTACTTTTAAATGTTTAATTTTTTAACCTTAAATTACAGAGCAAAATATAGAATGAAAATATTTTAATTAATTTACATCTATTAATCTCTTTTTAAAAAAAATCCAAATAAAACAAAATTAATTAATTTTATTTATATTTCATTTCATTTATTTCTCTTATTCTTTTTAACCTTCTTTCCCTATAAAAAAAAAAAAAAAAAAAAAAAAAAAAAAAAAAAAACTATCATGTATATTTATTGCTATGCATTTTAACAAAACATTGAAAATAAAAATGATAGTCAAGTAAAATTGAGTATTTCTAATAAGCCCTGAAAGTCTCAGCTTAACGAATTCTCTCCTTTAACAAGCTGTGATTGTTCCTATTCTATTAGCACAGACATTAACAGAAAATACAACAGTTAAGTGAAAGAATTAAAATAACACTTGAAAATTTTATTTTCTAACATGTACAAATGAATTACAATATGACAACATTAGTTGAACTTTGTAGCTGCTGATCATGTGCTTTCGTAGCGTACAAATCTACAACAACAGTGTATGCAAGAAAACTTTTTGATACGTGAGTGGCTAAAACCCACCTGCCTAAGAAAGTGGAACACCTTCCATCTCTGAATAAATAAGTATGCCATAATGTATCATTCCTTCGCAGTAAAAGAGCATTCTCTCAGCCATATGGAGATTATATACCAGGTTTTCAAGTATCATCTTCCAAAACCACAGAAAAAGTTGGCATCATAGGGAGGTGAAAAACCCAGTCTGATTTTTACATAGACAAGAACAATCAGGTTCACTAAAGTCCCTCTCGACAAGTCTTTGGTCACGATTAATCATCAATCTTATCAGAGGTAGCTTCTGTGCAACTTCACGCCATATTTCATTCACAGTTCCATTAGAATCACCATATTCAAAATATCGCCTCACCTGAATCACAAAATTTGAATTGCAAAATATTAAATACTGACAACTGATGTTACCACAAAATTTGATCATTGAACAGATGACCTCACATAAAGAAACGAATGGGACAAATTTGTAACCTTGCAAGCCCTAAAAAGTTTAGAACTTGATCTACAAATTTGCAGGGCATGATTTAATAGCCAGGCCCATTATGTGATCTCAATCACCACCATCATCATAATGGCAATGGATTAAGATTGAACCAACATACTGTGCAAGTAAGATCTGGACACCAAGTTTAATGATTAGCTAAGTAGTAAAATAAGGATTAACCATGTGCAAGTTCCGGCATGAATAACCTAAACTAACATTTTTCTGACAAACAGTAACATAATCAATATTTTCAGCAGATGCACAATAGATAATTAGGCTGGCTCTTTGTCAAGTTTTAGAACAACATACTGAAAAATGTGGGTCAAGCTGGTCTATCAAGCACCATATACCGGACTCAAATTGAGATACCACATCATTAATGTATACAATACCTCATGCCAAGTTTATAAAATATTATATTTGCCTGTCATGTCCCCAATTGCTATTTGACCTTTCCGCATTTTCTGTAAGCACCATAAGATAGTCATAGCAAATGATGGTTAAAGAAAGGCCTAAAAACGTAGCAAGATCGAGCTCCCCTAAAGACTGTCATGATGCTCTTTTTCCTTGTTATCATAACTATGCTCATATCTCCCCTTCTAAATAATCCACTGAATAGAGAGAAAAATAGAGAATCCACAATGTGATACACACGAGTTAAAGGTCATTATCCAAAAAGACCAGTGAATGAAGGCTGAACAAATTCCCATAAAATAATTTCAGGACACATCTCTGTGGCCTTATAGGTACCATCCGATAGATGTTTTAAAAGTAATAACAATGTAAAAGTACACTTGCCATGATATTCTTGCAGAAGGAGTAAAATGCTTTAGCAACGAATAAGGAAAACCATAAAAAAGAAAATAACTTTTGGGGAGGACATATCATATTAAAAGGAAAGAAGGAAATGAATATTTATAGCAGGAATAAGAATGAAGGTCTTACTCTTTTATTCAGAGGAAAATAATGTCACCAAAAGCAACATGTTTCAAAAGAAATAGAAACACAACTTATACAAATTGACATCAGTAATGGCATAAAAACGTGTATGAAAGAGAGACATATTTTATGACACAATAGCTTTGCAGAAAAGAATTGCAAAATTAATCTCAATTATTCTTTCCAATTTGGAATGGGGAAAACAAGATTGAGCAGAAAGTAAGAAGGGCGGGGAAGGAAGAAGCTCAACCATACCATAAATCACTAGTCTGTTTATCCTAGTGCACTACTTTAAAATTAAAACAATTAATTTGGAGGTCTAACTGCCTACTATTCTGTTCATATAAAACTTAAAAATTAATATGGAAGTATCCTATTGGTTAATAATTTGATATGTACTTTTTGAATAGCCCTTTGACATAGAACAGTTCACAAGATTAGTATTTAGACAGTAAATTTTACAAAATAGAGTATATGGGTTAAAAAAAAGAAACACGTACATGGTTGAACTTGGAGAAGAAAAGAAAGGATTTGATCGCTGAATCTGCAATTACTTGCAGAACTTTGGATGTTATGAAAATAAAGAGGGGAAAAAAATAAAGATCCTAAACTTCACTAGTAGGCCAGTTTGGAGGAAAAAACTTGGTTCTAAGGGATTAGGGCTAGGAGTTGCAAAAATATAATTAATGCTTAAGGTTTAAATAGGCAGATTTGAATTTCATTAGAAAATAAAGAGTCAATTAAATAAAATAAATAAAGCCTCACACTGGTAGGATCTAGGACTCACTCCTATCAAGATAGTCTCACACTCTATGGTTAGAACTGCATCACACAAGAACAAAAGCAATCAGTTGCATGGAAAGTCACCAGTAGGATTTAACACTAGCTCCTATCAAAAAGCCTCACATTCTCTAGGGTTAGAATTGCATCAAACAACTCCAGTAAAAAAAATAATAATAAAAAAATAACCTTTCTAATTTTATTGACTGAAAACTTCCACACAACAGCAATTAAGTAATTTGCATGCATAGTCAATAAAGTATGGTTAAAATTCTATAGTGATCATGTAACAATGATTTTTTTCAATTGGGTCACTGAATTTTTATTAGGTATAGCAATCAAGTATCAAAAACAAAACTCAGTCTTTAAGTAACTGGAATGTGACACAAATTTAATTTTTTCTTTTTGAAGTATCTGTCACTATAGGTGAGATACTTTAGTGGTAACAGTCCAGTTAAGTGATGTTGTACCATGGCTTTAGAATGAGGCTGCAATCGCATGTAAGGTAATGAGGCTGTCACAGACAACTCGACAGTAACAGCAAACCACAATGTAATTTTTTTTTTTTTTTCAAAATTGCAAAATGTTGCAAACTAAATATTGACAGAATTCACTAGAACTAAGAATGACAACTATCTAATAAGCATAAAACACCAAAGTTAGAGACATAACATCTATAATTTTTAGCTAAAATTAACAATCAACTTAATTATAACAAAAAATAGACAATTTAATTGATAATTCTGAATTATTTAACTCCAAAAATATAGACAACCATAAAATTAATTACAAATTAGTTAAAAAAATTTCAAAATTACAGAATTCTTAGAAAAATATAAAAAAAAATATTAGTTGCGCTCTTTTTAACTCCAACTACACAATTTACTTAATTATATACAACTTGGTTGATACACATGCATATTGTAAGCCACTAATCAAATTAAATACCAAATTTATGTTTAACAGCTAATTAAGCTAAATACCTATTGCAAATAGATTCAAGTAAACCCAAAAAAACAAAAGTATTAAAACACCTCTTTAAATGATGTAGACTTGTAGTGTGAAAAAGTCTTACAGAAATTTCCAGTCACAAAACCTTTTTTTTTTAAGTTAACAAAAAAAATGGAAGGCTAGTTTGTAGGCAGAAACGAAGGCAAGGAGAAGAAGGAAAGTATATGAAGAAGAATAAATGAAGAAAGAGGAGATTTTCTGCAGGATTCTTGCATAAGAAAAAGAAGGGGAAAAAAGGAAAAAATCCATGTAAATCCTGCATTTGCAGGAGTCTTGCTGCCCCAATTAAGGTAATGGCCTCTACATTAAAAAATAATGACCATAACAGTCATTATGTTAATGGGCATTACACCATACAGAAATTCTGCCCCTCTTTTAACAGGAATAATGGTCACAGTTAGTTCAAAAACCGCAACATAACGACTGTTATATTCTGTAATGGCCATCATTTAAACCACGCATCGCACATGACAAGTCTCACATGGATAAAGTGATAAAAGCGAGAGCTCCAAAATGATTGTATAAGTATATAAAAGTCAAAACGTGTGTCACATTAGCACTTCAATTATATAAAGACTTCAATTCGAGCCCCCAAAGCCTTATTGCAAAAATAATAGACGTTCAAAGACTCAATTAAGTGAATCTTAATTTTATGACTCCAATAGAGTTTGAGCTACAGTTTAATGATCATTAGTGTAAATCACTAGCTTAATTTCTGTAAATTTATTGACTAATAATTTCCCTACAAAGCATCACAAGTATGGGTATTATAGACTCTAAACCAATCCTAAATCTACTTAATAGGACTCCAATTCCAAATCTATTTGGACACAGGTTCCTCTTTTATTTGATGCCTAAACTGACTAGGATTGTTGGAAAAAGTATTCTCTTATTTAAATCCTATATCAACTAGGATTATCTAATTGCTTAAGAATCTTCCAATAAAAACACAAACTCAGCATGACTGGCATCTCCCTTAGTGAAACATCTTTCCAGATTTCAACCTCATTTAATTGATTTGAAGGCTATCCCAGCAACCCAGTAATTTTCTATAGTATTTCATTTTGCATCCTTTGCTTTGAAGCATGCTTGCCATACCATGCTTTACTAGTATCGCTTCTTTCTTAACCTCATTATCAAGTCCACAATATTAAAGACAGCCCATCAGTCTCAAATAACTTATAAAAATAATAGCTAGTTCAGTAGCATCTTCAAGGTTTTGTCTCATGTTGAATAGCTGCTCTTATTCTAGCCTCAAACTAACTTGAATTAAGAACTAGTGAGCCTTTTTCTTCTTCTTTAATATGACACTTCCTTATTATCACATTGAATTTTCTAGGACAGTCAATGAAAGGTTGCCTACCTCGCTCCAAAGCATACAACTCATCAAAAACATTTTGATCTTCAGAAAAATAACTTTCTGAATTCCTCCAATATTTCCAATTGCCAACTATTATAGTATGCCCCATGTTGTGAGTACATCATGGCACAACCAAGAACTCTAATACCAAATTAATGTAGGATAATTTGGGGAAAGCTTGGGTTTTGAAGATTAGGGCTAGAGATTGTAGAAATTGATAATAAGCGCTTAAGGTTTAAATTGGTATTTGAATTTCTTTAAAAAATAAAGAGTAAATTAAGTAAAAAAAATATAATTAAAAGCCTCACACCAGTAGAATCTAACACTCACTCCTACCAAGAAGGCCTCACATTCTCTAGGGTTAGAATTGCATCAAACAACTCTTTTATTTGACACATAAGTTGACTAGGATAATTGAAAAGTACTCTTTTATTTAACTCCTTATTGACTATGATTATTAGTATAATTAACTCTGAGACACCCAGAGTAACAAAAATACTAAAATACCCCAGCTCACCTATAATTAACAAAATTATGGAAATACCCTATGGAATCCTATACCAAATAAGCTTTCCACTTTGACCTTTTTTATTGATCTGTCCCTCAGATCAAAAGGAATTTCCTCTCCCTAACTTTATTCCGCTCCCTATGGTCTCGTCATCTGCATCATATTGATGAACAACATTTTGGAGAAAAGCTTAGGTTTTAGAGATTTGAACTAGGTCATAGGTTATGGTTTAAACTGGCAAATTTAAAATTTCTTTAGAATATAAAGAATAAATTAAACAAACTAAATATAAGTAAATAACTACTAGCCTCAAAAGTAGGATCTATGGACTCACTCCTATCAAAAAGGCCTCACATATTGCATCACACAACTCAAGAAAAAAACCATAATTCTTGTAGTTTTATTGATTGAGAACTTCCCTAAAAAGCTATAGAAGCATGTGTATTATAGACTCTGAAGTAATCCTAAACCTAAAATTAATAGGAATAGGATTCAAATCCAATTTGGACAGATTCCTCTTTGACTTAATTCATATATCAACTAACATAATAAACTCTAATACAGAAGTAAAAAAAAAAAAAAAAAAACAAAATATCCCTACTGACTTGAAATTAACAAAACTACAGAAATACCTCAATGAAATCCTATAACAAATAGTTAAATTCAATTTTCACATGGAACCTCCTTATAGACTGTATCATTCATATTTATAATTTTTAGAGCATCACACAAGTCAAAGAAGCATACCACTAGAATTTTTAATTATAGAAACTAAATAATAAATACAAAAGCATAGACATCGGAATCATAAAAAACATACTCCTATAGGAAGACCTAATGTTGTAAAAAATTGGACCAACAGCCCTACTAGTGCAATCCTATCAAAGGATACCTAATTGTCCTTTGACTTATTATTTTTTGGTTGTGAAGTAATATAGTGAATACAAGCTCATTGAAATCATATTATATCAAGACACAAAGAATCAAGCATATGCTTAGTGAAAAACTCAAAACTTACAATTGTACATAGAACCAAAGGAACAAGACAATCAAGATGTAAAAAATAAAGAAAGAGGAATTTTTTTTGGTTAGATCATTGTAGAACATATAGGATTAAATGTCTTATCTATTCTTCTTTTCTTCATCCAATTAATTACGTGCCACTATTCTATCCCAATAAACAAATTGATAATGTACAAGCATAGATGGAAAATTTTGACGGGACCCATAAAGTAAATCCCAATATTAAAAATAATTTTAAAAATTCAAAAAAAATCAAAAGTCAGTTCTTTTTTCTTTTTGAAAAAATTCAATGTTATGTGAAATATGACCCAAAAAGAATCTGCAAAACCTGATTTCTCATCCAAAACCAACAAATTTGCTTGAAATCCTTTCAGTAGCTTGATCCAATGGCCGACTCACAACATGCTCGAAATATGACACCTAAAGCAGGCAGAACTGGAGACGACCCAATTGAATCAATTCAACCAGACCCATTTGTCACCTCTATGAGCAAGTCAAGTATGCAAAGGTGGTCAGAGGATGGGGATTCATCAATCTTCTAGAACAAAAGGGTGGTTTTGAGCTTCTATCAATAGCCTTCTATGCGTTCCTATATTCAAAACATGCAATTAGGGGAAAAAATTCCCCAAAGCTCATTCAAAGGACTTTAACTAAGCTGCTCATATGTGTTCACAACAACCAAAAGTGACAAAAGAAACTTCAGTAGTGCAGGTATGCTAATGGTACTTACCTCTTTCAACTCTTTCTGATATTCCAGAATCTTCTTCGTGCTTACTTCTCTTAACATGTTAACTAAATACCCTGGCTTTAGAGAAGCAGTTGTCCCTACAAAGATTGCAATCTTTTTATAGTTGATGTTATCTTCAAAAGGTAGCTCAATGCTATCACTCACTATTACTGGAACACACAAGCTAACAATAGCATCAAAGAGTCGGCAAGCTGATGGAGTATCACCCGCAGGATTCAAACAAAACTTTGATGTATGCATGCCAAGTGAAGCTGCTCGTCGATTCTCCCTAGATTGTGTTCCATGTTTTATCACAACATCCTTTTCATTCTCTAGCATTTGGAATAGCAAATCACGAATTTTGCCCCCCTATAAAAGAGAAAACATTTGAAGAGAATATCAGATCGTAAGGACAACAAAATCCTCAACCATAAATATCAATTAAGCTGACTTTATTTTGAACCGAACACACAAATGTAAGAATCTTTATCACAACACAATAAACCAAAATCATCAATAAGATGTGCACTCCAACATAGAGAAGCTAAGCAGAGAAACTAAAGTTTCAGTATATGCAACAAAAACTGACATCTAAGTTAATTTTCAAGATACATGGATTTACTTCTCAAAATCAATAGATAGCATGAGTGATGAATACGAACAGTCTTATTCATACATGCATTTGCAAGATACATGGTTAAAATCAATATATAATATAACCCAAACAGTGACATCAAATGTAAAACTTCAAAACCAAAACCAATAATAAAACCTTCAACAATCACCATCCAAAAGTACTTACATCTTTACGATATCGATTTCCCATGAAAAACAACAGCGTTTTCCGATCTTTAATGCCAATATCCCCGTTGTAAGTATTGATCCTATGAGAATAAGGTACGATCACATCCTTAACCAGGGAACCCTGATTGAGTTTAACCCGTCCGAAATCCGACAATAACAAAATTGCGTTCTTGACTCGGTCTATGACCCGGTAGAGCGCATTAGGATCTCCAGCAAAAATCACATGGTCCCTCCCATTGTTCCTCTTCCAGTACTCCTGCTGCTCTAGCCACTCAACCAACTGCTCCTGCATGTCCTCGTCGCTGTACTGATGCACCGACCCGGGCTCCGCCCGAATCGGGTTCACTATCAAGCTCAGAGATGAAAACACAGGAACGTAAAACAAGTCAGCTTCGTCGGGATCATCGACTTTGATTACGGGAGATCCAAATCTCTCCAGTTCGGGTCGGTTCAGATCCGAAAACAAATACCATTCACCCATATGCTGATGACCGGGGTACTTAGCATTAGATACATCTTTGGAGCCACGAGCCAGAGCATGTTGCTCGATTATGCCTGTGGAAAACTTGCTAGGTAGATCATACATGAAAATCTTCACCTTCTTCGCATCGACTTCCGTAAACTTCCCAGAAAAACGGAATAAATTATCTCGAGAAAGATGATCGGTGGTGGGGTTGAAGAAGGTGTTGAAGAGAGCATAGATGGCGACGATGGAGAAAGCTGAGAAAATTAGGGTTTGTTTGAGAAGAGAGGATTTTCGCATCATAGAGAATTTTCTGGATTTTCTAATTTGGAATATGGATCGATCACTCATCGTAATGGTCTGGTGCGGATTGTTGCTTGGTGATTGTTTCCCATTGTTTGTGATGTAAGTTTAAGGAAGAAGCAGCAGACAATAACTTCTAGAAGGAAGCAAACAAAAAATGCTGCGAATTTCAGCAGCTGTGCCTTCAAACTGCTACTAATTTGTTCCTCCCCGTCCCCCCTCCCCCCCGCCTTTTGTTTCTTTTGAGAAAAAGAGAGAAATTTTCTTTTCAATCGATTGAAATAATTGTGTTTATTTCAATATTTTCATTTTTTTATTTATCTTAAATAAATTTTAAAAATTTATATATATATATTTTATTAAATAGAGTTACTTTGTAAAAATCAGAGAGTGATTTGGACGAAAATGAATTAAAGGGTCATATCAATTTTCAGGTTCAAGATTTCAAATTTGTCAATTTAAATATATTATTTTTTAATTATTAAAGCAAAAACATTACATGAATTAGGTGTCGGAAATTTTATATACTTAATATCCAAGTGAACCAAATCTCGCTAACTAACCAAATACCAATCAACTAACAAATCTAACAACTTTGGCCATAATCATTCATAGTATTTGATATTACAATATATTTCATTTAGAGCACCCCTTGTATGGGTTCCTATGCTCCTTGGTGTTCTTTTCTTCCTTAACTATCTTTATCTTGCTTCTCCATTTATTACGGGACAATGTAGTTACGAAGAAAGTTCGTGAATCTAGTCTACGTGGGCATCAAATGGGTAATCAACCATTGACAGTGGATTCAAATCGTTGATTGAATGAAGGTTAAACAGAAGAAGACAAGACCGAGATCCATCATGATACTCAGGAGTTAGTTCCGAAGACTAAACAATTATAGTGTTCTGAGAAAATTCTGCAATTAGAAATTAACTCATCGTTAGAGGAATTGCATCAGGAGCGGGTCTTAATTGGTAAGCTTCTACCAAGCCGAAACTTAGCTATTCGTGCCCTAAAATCCATAATCCAAAGGCTATGACTACTCACCTCTGAAGTTGAGATTGAAAATCACAAATTTACTTTTGGCAGTAAAGGAGACAAGAAGATAGTCTGGGATGGCTTAGTTTCCAATTCTCTGCTACTTCTTGAGGAATGAGGTCCTGTTTGGATTGAAGATTGATAAACGGTTGTAAGAGTTATTAATGGAATAAAATGAATAAGTTTGATTTAAAAAGAAAGTGTTAAATATATTTATATTTGAGATGGTAGAAATAAAAATGAATGATTTGATATTAATTACGTTTTTTTGTAATAAAATGAAATGAAATGTTAACTTAAAAATTAATAAAATTACCTTTGTATATACTAATTCAACAAAATAATTATAAAAAAATTTAAAAATTATCTCTCATTCTTTTAAAAAAATTATATTTAATTATGCACTCTTAAATTATTTATATTAGAATATATTATTCTATCATTTATTATATTATAATAATAATATTATCTTCTAATTTATTATTTATTATATTCTAATTTATATTCTATTAGAATATATTATTCTATTATATTAAGATTATATAATATATATTATATTAATATTATAATTTATATTATAATATAATATATTATTATAATATTTTATAATTTTATTTATATTTTAATATTATTATAATATTATGATTATAATATTATATATATTTTTAATATTATTATAATATTATAATATTATATAATTTATTTAAAATTTATATTTAATTTATATACATATAATATATATATATATATATGTATATTATTATATATGATTAATATATAATATATAATTTATTATATATATAATTTATAATTAAATTATATATAATTTAATATATATAATTATATATATTAATATATAAAATAATATATAATTTAATTAATTACTAATATAATTTCTAATTATTTATAATTATTAAATATAATTTAAATTTTAAAATTTTAAAATATATTATATTAATAATTAATATAATTTAAAATTTAAAATATAATTATATTAATAATTAATATAATTAATTATTAATATAATTGTTAATATAATTTAAAATTTTAAAATTTGAAATCGAGGGAAAAATAAACTATCTATTTTTTCTTTAATTTAAAACCAATGGAAATACCACAATTTAGAGTGTTTCAATATAGGGGTTGGGGTGAGTTTTGATGAGTTTAGCAAACTCTTGGAAATCAATTCATTCAACTCCAACACCTCCCATCCAAATATAAAAACTATTTTTAAACCAGCTTCTTACATTTCATTCTCTTCTAAACATCTAATCCAAACAGAGACTTAAAGAAGGTCGAATTTTTATGCTTCCCATTCTCGATAGTGATCCACAACTTACCCCTGGACCAAATCAATCTAAAAAATGCCATTATTATTAGTCAATTATTTGAAAGAGTCATTATCATGGATGAAAGCACTTCACATGTTCGACATCAGGTCCTACTGAAAATTAAGGTGTGGGTAAGTACCAAGCCGTCATTACCATTGGGATTCTACAATGATTGTTGTATGGGAAATCTAGATTTTCATCATAATTGCTTTGATAGTGCTTGGATTGCTTTCCAATACAAAGGCTTCTAGAGTTTTACTTTCTTTATGGTTGCTTAGGGCATGTTATCTAATTTTGTCCATTTCAAGATGAATAGCAGTATCAAGATATCTTAGTTATATGTAATTTCAAAAACATGGATGCGGAGTTCCACGAATATAGAAGCAATTAAGCCTCCAGGATCTAGATTGTTGCTTACTAATTGTTAGCCTTTGTACACCAAAAATGGGGGGTTTGAATTGGTGGGTAATTTGAATTTTGGAGTAAGCATACACAAATAAAAGATTAGAGAAAGAGTATGAGAAAAAATGAACATAAGAGATTTATAGTGGTTTAAGTATTAACCAACCCTACATTCACTTCTCAATTCACCAATTAGGTGTTTCATTAAATCACTAGTGTTTTACATGTTCACATTCAACTTAGTGTTTAGACTCACAACAAACCTCATAAGTATTTTTTCAAGACTCACATTCAAACATTAAAATAGTGTTTTATCAAGGCTAACACTCAAGCCTATACAAGAGTTTTCTAATGCTCACTCTAAAATTCAAACAAGAGTTTTTGATACAAAGGTTCACTCTTAAACTCAAAACCCAAGGTGTTTAAATGTCACACCAAAATATGTACAAAGAAATTACGAGTTAAAATTATGAGAATTAACTTTACAAGAGTTTTGGCACAATTAATGGTTATTCTCTTGCATTCGAGTCCATTTAGTGTTGTATTTATAAGTCACAATCACCAAAGAGATGTTACAAATAAACCTATGTGTTGGACTAGGATGGTTAATCCTAAGTTTTGAACCTCTTTTGATCTTGATAAAGCAGATTGATCAATTCTAATATTTCAATTAAATGTTGTTTTGCAGTTTTTTCATTAGTCTCTAAATTGGAAGTTGGATGGAGTCCATAATCTCTAAAGAAAGCAAAATTTCTCCTAATTCGCGATCGCAACTTCATACATCGCGATCGTGACTTAGATTAAAGCAGGTTGACAATTTGGACATGCGAATTCACGAGCCACTTCTCTGTCATGATCCATCCAAAGATGGGAGTGCCAAAGTTACAGACAAATTCGCAGTGTGTGTCACGCCTCAGTCTTGACCATGAATTTCAAAGTAACTCAAGAGGGGAATCAAGTCCACAACCACAACATGACAAGTGTCTTAGGTGACCGTTGGAAGATAAAAATTGTGATGGCAACTTATGGGTAGCGATCACGAACCATGAAGAAGAAGATAAACATTTTGACAGATGAGTTCGTGTCCTAAGTCATATCCTGTACAAGAAAAATTGCGACCACTACTTTTTTAAGCAGGTGAAAGGCAATGACTATATTTTCCTGGTGAACCAATGAGAATATGACATGTGGACTGGTCGTTAGACACAAACAGGGATTTCTGCCACAATTTTTGGCTCTCGTATGGAAATTGAAAAATCGCGACCGCGAAAGAATAGTAGCAACTGCTAATAAAGCCTGACAAGTATTTAATGCAAAATCTGTCTAGCATACTTTGGAGATTTGCAACCATTTTTAGTCCAACGTCTCTTTGGTGGGTAAAGGTTATAAATAACTCACCAAATATATGTAAATGTAAAAGAATTCATTAATTTGTAACCCAAACTCTTGCAATTTTGCTACTCAATCTTTTTTATTCTTTAAGTGATTATTTGGTGTGAGCATAAACACCATTTGTAAAGGTTGTAGTGTGAGCCTGTAAAAACACTAAAGAGAGGTTGTTGTGTGAGCCTTAAAAACACAAGTGTAAAGGTTGTTGTGTGAGCCTCAAAAATACAAGTGTAAAGGTTGTTGTGTGAGTCTTGAAAACACAAGTGTAAAAGTTAGGTGTGAGCTTAGAAACACCATTTGAAGATAGTGAAACACCCCATTGCAGAGAATTGGGGAGTGGACATAGGATCGATTATACCCGAACCACTATAAATTTTGTGTCTCTCTTCTACTCATTTTCCTTCTTACTTTCTTGTTTTAATTTTTATACACCAATTCAACCCCCCCTTCTTAGTGCCTAGGGCCAACACTATGCCCAAATCTCTAAAGTATGTTAGGCAAATCTTGTATTTAATACTTCTCAGATGAAATTACGTTCTCTATTTTAGACTATGTCTAACAGCTAGTGACACGTGGCAGCTTGACATTGTTCCTTTTAAAAACTAATCATTGAATCTTTCTAACGGATCTCAAAAGTAGTGGTCACTACTAAAATTTGCGATCTCTACTAAAGGTTGTAGTCGCTACCTAGCTCTACACCTACTGTGAATCAAACTGGAGTTTTGACATTCTTATTTTTCTATTGGTCATAGTCTCTACCAAGATTCGGAGTCATGACTTTTGAATCTCAACAGTACTTTTCAAAATTTACAGTTTCTATTAAAATTCGCGGATGAGACTTGTAAAGAGAGATTTTCATACTTTGTGTTTTTTTATTCTAATCACTTCTATTCAACTTCCAATGAGATTCCAACTTAATATCTGTAAAATCAACACTTAAGATTGATATTATAACCTTTCAATTTATATTTGTCAAGATCAAAAAGAGAGTCTTGACATAGGTTTGAACAACCTAGTCTAACAATCTCCTCCCTTTTTGATTTTGACAATCTAGATTCAATATGCAAAGGATAAAGAATCAATTATGCATGCTCCAAAGTGAATGATTGTGAAGTGATTCAAATCATAAGTATGAAATTACTCCCCCCTCAATCCATATTCCCCTTTAGTTATTCTAATAAGATAATTTTCTTAGCTTATTGCAAATATAGTTCAATTTTCTCTCCCCTTTTTATATGTGTTAGACTCTCCTTGTTTCTTCTTTTGACATGGAGCTTAGGAGAATAATCATTGCCCTCATATTCTTCCCATTTGTCTTCCTATGTGTTTCACTCCATTCTTCTCTTGTAATTGCCATCTCTGCTCCTTCAACCATCTTTGTTAGAGGCTTTCACTCTTCAATTACATAATCCCATAAGTTATGAGATCACTATCAAGATAGTTATCCATTTTATGATTCTAAAGAGCATAATCCGTGCCATCAAACTGGGGGATTAAGGTGAGAGTGGATTCCTTTTTGTGTCATTGATCTTTTCTCACACAATTAAGGCTTTAATTCAGACTTAGCTCTAATACCAATTATTAGCCCTTATGCACCAAGAAGGAGGTTTGAATTAATGGGTAATTTAAATTTTAGAAGAAGTACATACAAATAAAAGATTAGAGAAATAGTAAGAGAAGAATAAACATAAGAGATTTGTAGTGGTTTGGGTATTAACCAACCTTACATCCACTTCCCAATTCACTAATTGGGTGTTTTAATAAATCACTAATATTTTTTAAGGTCACATTCAACTTAGTGTTTAAGCTAATACCAATCCTTACAAGTATTTTTCCAAGGCTCACACTCAAACCTTACACAAGTGTTTTATCAAGGCTAACACTTAAACCTATACAAGAGTTTTCTAAGACTCACTGTAAAACCCAAACAAGAGTTTTTTTTTATACAAAGGGCTCACTCTTAAACTCAAATCTAAGGTGTTTAAAAGCTCATACCAAACTATGTACAAAAACATAAAGAGTTAAAGTTATGAGAATTAACTTTGCAAAAGTTTTGACACAATCAATGGTTATTCTCTTGCATTCAAGTCCATTTAGTGGTGTATTTATAGTCTATAATCACCAAAGAGACGTTACAAATAAAACTATTCTCATATCTCTAAAATATGCTAGGTAAATCCTGCATTTAATGCTTGTTAAATGAAATTTGTGGTCAAGACAAAAATTTACGATTAAGAAATGCATTTCGCGATTAGGATAAGAAATTTTTTGTCTTTATTTTGAATTGTGTCTAACGACTAGTGACACATGGTAGCTTGACATTGGTACTTTTAAAAATTAGCCATTGGATATTTCTAGTGGATCTTAAAAATAATGGTAACTACAAAAATTCGCAGTCTCTGCTAAGGGTTGTGGTTACTACCTAGCCGTTATATCTACTGCGAATCAAACTAGATTTTTTATTTTCTTATTTTTCTATTGGTTGCGGTCTCTACCAAAATTCTTAGTTGCAAATTTTGAATCTCAGTAGTGCTTTTCAAAATTTGCGGTCTCTACCAAAATTTACGATCGAGACTTTTAGAAGCAAATTTTTATACTTTACGTTTTTGGCTTCTAATCACTTCTATTCAACTTTTAATGAGATTCTAACTTAATATCTGTAAGATCAACTTAAGATTGATATTATAACCTTTCAATCTCTATTGCCAAGATAAAAATAAAGTCTTGACTTTTGTTTGAACAACCTAGTCCAACACTAATGAAGCTATGATAGATGAAAAGGAACATATTACTCATGTTAAGGGTGTCAATGACTCAATCGAGTTATAAATCGATGACTCACTCTATAACACTTGAGTTCATAGTTAGGCCAAACCCAAGAAGGATTAGGGTAGCCAACATGCTGGGAGCGCGGATAGTACACCTATTGATTTAGACTTGATAGAAGTGACTGATTGACGACATAGTACTTTAATGATTATCCCGTCAGTCAGTATGCTAGCAGATGAGCAGAGGACAAAACTTAATGTTGAAGTAACACCTCAACCGAACATGCTAGATCTCTCATGTGATTTCGATGAAAAGGAAGGAAATATTGGGTTGGCTTGTCCAAGTGGGCATAGTAGGCCTTAAGAGCTTATTTGGATTTTGTATTTGGAGCTGCCCAAATCTAAAGAGTTAAACCTAGCTGCAAAACAAACCTAAGCTTTCAAATATGTTAACAAGCCCCATGATTATATGGAAGGGCTTTGTAACCTATTTCAGTGGCCTGCTCAAGAGGATTTTTAAGTAGGCAAATTGATGGATCTTTCTACACCTACAAATTAGATAATATAATATGATGTCTTCTAGCTAGGAATCTTTAAGAAATGTAAACTTTAGGAGCTTGCTCGATGTTCTAAATCCCTCAAAATTACAACACTTAAAGGAATAAATGATATTACTCTTCACTTGGTTCAAACACACTAAGCTCTATTTAGTATGCATACTCAATTAAACCATCTTGTGATGCTTAAACGTACTCATGGTGCTGGGGGCTCGCCTAAAGCCACTTACCAACCATGAGTGCTCTAGTTTGGAATTGTCAAGGCTTTGGGCTAGCTTGGACAATTTAATATCTCAAGAGTTTGATTAGAGCTCATCACCCAATTTTAGTTTCTTATATGAAACAAAATAATTGGCTAAGAGCTTTGAATGTTTATGGAAATGTTTAGGTTTCTCCCATGGTTATTGTGTTGATCATATTGGCACAACTGGAGGATTAGCTTTATGGTGGCATGACATGTTAAGGTTAGTATTCTCTTTCATTCTTTCAATTGGATACACACCTCTTGTAGCATGCAATGCCCTGATGTCCTTTGGTTATTTTCTTTCTTCTATGGTGAATCTTGAAGTGAATATAAGGAAATAATTCTTAATCAACTAGTTGGCCTCAAATTAATAGAGAATAAGGTTGGGATTATTTTAGGAGACTTCAATCTAGCTGATTTTGAATAAGATAAATATAGAGGTAAGAAACCCTCACCTTCACCACTAAATATTCTTTGTAAATGGGCTTAATAATGCGAAGTGTTTAATTTACCATATCAAGGGCCTCGATTCACATGGTCCAACTGAAGGACTGGTAAGGATGAAATTTTACAAAGTACATATAGGGGATTTATCAATATATATTGGTATATGATGTTTAAAATGCATTTCTTTCTCATAGAGATTTTTATGGCTCTAATTATAAACCATTGCTTATGTTTTTATTTGTTCAGGTGTTTAAAAAGCATAACAATTTTCGCTTTGCATCAAAATGGCTTCAAGAATCTGGTTGTCATCAAATGGTGAAAGAAAGTTAGACAGGTACTATTGTGGGCTCTAGATAATTTTAACTTGTTCAAAAACTCAAGGAATACAATAAGTTATGGAATTGGCATCATGGTACAATTGGTAATTCCATAATCAAATTACAACAAATAATAACTCTTCTTAATCGAGGCATCATAGATGGGACTTTGAGTAGGAAGGAGGAGAATGTGCTAATTCAATAGGTAGATAAATTATGGCAATGGAAAGAGAAATATTGACAATAGTGTTCAAGGATACATTAGTTAAAAAAAGGCAATAGGAATACCAATTTCTTCCATGCATCTATTATTAATAGGAGAAGACAATCAAATTTTGGTGCTTAATGCTAATAGACGCTAGTTGCATTCTTAGCATATAGAGGTACATATTCAATCATACTTTCAAAATACTTATAAGTTCGAAGCTATATTGAATGAAGAGGAACTTTTGTCTTGTATTCAATAGGGCGATTTGAGCTTAATGTGATTTTAACTACATCTATATCTATGGAGAAACTTAGAAAGGCTATCTTCAGTTTTGAGGCTTTAAAGGTCCTTTGACTTGATGGATTTCCTACCTTGTTCTACTAAAAATTTTAGGATATCATTAAAGTTGACCTTCTTTGTGTTGTTAATTAGTTTTTTTTATACCAAATTTCAATTAAAATAGTTTAATAAAACCAATATAGTTCTAGTTCCTAAAAACCACTGTCCAAACACTTTTAACTAGTATAGGACTATTAGCTTATGTAATATAAGCTATAAGATCATATCCAAGATCATTTTTCATAGATTGAAACCATTCCTTTCCCTTCAAATTGACCCCTATCAATATGTTTTTATCTAGGATATATATATTCAAGATAATATCCTAACTGTGCATGAATATCTAAATTTTATTAAACGTCCATGTGCTATCAAACATGCTAAAATAGCTATTAAATTGAACATATCTAAAACATATGATTGAGTGAATTGGGGTTTCTTATCTTTAGTTATGATTAGAATGGGATTTAGCCTAATGCAATACATCACTACCATCACATATGTTATCGTTGTCAATGGCTCTCCTCTCCCTATTTCAATCCATCTAAAGGACTTAGATAGGGAGATCCATTATCTCTATATCTTTTCCTTTTTATCACTAATTCTTTGATTGCATATCTTAAAAAAGCTTCTAATTTTAATCTGTTGCATGAAGTTAAACTCACATCGAGGTGTCCCCCACTATCTTTACTACTATTTGTTGATGATACTTTTATTTGTCTTTATGCTTCTTTTTCACAGGTGGTGACTATCAAATGATTACTAACTAGATTCTTAGAAACATTAAGTCAAACATTTAATTTTGAAAAATTTGCTCTTATTTTTGGGAGATTAGTCCCATATTCAATTAAAGATCAAATTCAATAGCTCCTTTACATGAAGCAATTTGATATTGGAGATAAGTATCTAGGCATACTAGTCTTATGGGCACATTTAAAAAAAGCTATATTTCAATATCTCATGGATAGATTGGGGAGGAAGATAAATAATTAGAGTCATATTTTCTTATCCTAGGGTGGTCAAGAGACTCTGATTAGGTCTGTACTCACATCCATGCCCACTTATACTTTATCTTGCTTCTTGTTACTGAAATCATTATGTTATGAGATTAATTCCCTCCTTACATAGTTCTGGAGACAACAAAAAATGGATCTAAGAAAACTTTATCTTAATAGTTGGAAGGAGATTTCTAAACCTAAAGCTCTAGGTGGGATGGGATTCAGAAATATGTATGAATTCAATTTAGCACTTCTAGCTAAACAAGCTTAGAAATTATTATCCAATCCAAATAAAATTATTATCCAATCCAACTACAATTTGGCTAAGCTCATTAAACCAATTTATTTTCCCCATTCAATATTTTGGTAGGAAAAATTGGGATATTGAGCATCATGAGGATGGCTAAGCTTGTTGGCATTTAGATAAGTTTTTAAAAAAGGTTCTATTAGACAAATAAATAATGGTCAGTCAACATACTTATGAGATCAACCTTGGATTCCCTCATTGCCATCATTTAGATTAGTTTCTTCAAGGCCTTTTAATTACTCAATTAATATGGTAGCAAATATAATTGATCATGGTGAATGGGACTGCTCTTTTATAGTGTCTACTCTATCACTGATTAAAATCTCAATTATCAAAATAACCCCTATTGGTAATTCTTAATGCAATGACAGGTGGATATGGATCTATGATAAGTTTGATAAAATCAACATACTTTTTAATTCGCAATGCCAATCACTCAATTAATTTCACCACTTCCTCCTTTATTGACAATGATTCAACATTTTGGAAATTTCTTTGGAGTATTTCTCTCCCTCTGAAAGTAAAGATTTTCTTCTAGAAAGCTTTATGCAATAAATTACTTGTTAGGACTATGCTTAAAAATTTAGGTTTAGCTATGCATGGCTTATGTGCTTTTTATTGGCAGCAATATGAAATTGTTGAACATCTTTTTTTCAATGCTATGTCATTTTACTTATGTAGTTTGCATCCACACTTCAATACCAACTCACCATTCCTTTCATAATTACATTTAATGCAATGGTGGAAATGTTTGATACATAAATGGAAGTTTAAGCCCAAAGAGGTTATTTAGATGAAAATTGGATATATGATGTGGGTTTTTTAATTGGCTCAGAACTCCATAATATTTAAAAAAGAAACCATTGATCTCGTTCATCTGGTGAATCAAAGAGACCAATTAGCTATTAAATTTTATAATGTTGTTTCAATTCAAACCTCTTTAATGACTTTGGTGATGATGATGCACAAATTGGGTCCTTCCTTAATTAAGCCTTATGCTTTCTTCACTACTGTCAAGTTTGAAGCTGCCTCAAAAAAGGCAATCCTAGCTATCATTTTATTAGGTAGGGGCAAAAATATAGTGGATGGGTTAACTTGTTTAAAGCCAGTGCCTTCACACTTGAACACTCAAGCTCAAGTCATCTTGTTAGCCTTTTAGTTGGCTTCTTAGAATCAAATTTTTGAATTTTGTATATTTTATCAATGTGTACATTATATTTTGGATCATGAGGGTTCTTCCCCTTGGAAAATTTTTGGACTCATATCTTAAGCCGAGGAAAGACTTCTTCAATTTTCTCTGGCTGAAATCAAAACTATTAGCAATGCTCATAATAAGTCTACAAGATGGCCAGTTAATACTTTAATTAGAGGAAGTCTACCCTTTGCTTGGATAACTAACCCACCTTTAGATCTTTTATATCTTATAAATTTAGCCTTTTGTCCTTATTAATATATTTAATTTTCTATTGACCAAAAAAAAAAAAAGCAAGTGAATGATAACTCAAATAATCACATTTAATTATCAATAAAATTATTATAATATTTTTAAAATAAAAAAATAGATTAGATAAATTTCACTTTTTATTATATAATTAATAATTTATTTTAATAGTCATTGAAGTATTAACCAAATTTTATTTCAATAACACAATTTTAATTGTATGTATTAGATGACTCAAATATTATTTTTATTTTAATTTATTTTTTGGCTAAATTAAAAATTTCTAATCATCACATGGAAAAAAAAAATTATGATATGTTTTGAAATGTCACCTTAGCTTATAGGATCCTAAAAATATAACACTCAAAAACTTTTTTTTTTTTGTTGCACCCACAGGTTTAGCCTGGCTATAAGTGCATATTTTGACTTGAGTTAGGTCTTAAATTTGAGTCCCTCTCTCCAATTGTATCTCAAATTTTTTTTTTTTTTTATCATTTTCACTTATTTTCTCTTTTTTTTTTCATTTGTTCTCTCTCTCTCTCTCTCTCTCACACACACACACACACACACATACTTTTGTCTCCTCTCTCACCTCCACACAATATAAGTCGATGGCCACCATTACTATCAAATTATTACTCTTCTTGAAACTCTTCTTTATCGTTCTTTTTCAAATCTCAAACACAAAAATCTCTTAAAAAATCATATACAAAAATCACCATCATAACTATAATCTTTATTCTATTATGATGCAAACAATAAGCTCCCAACTACTACAATTGGTTAAAACTTTAGAAGAATTTCTCCATAATAGAGTAATAGAGTAAGTTATTAGTAATATAGGGCAATATAAGTTTATACCAAATTTAATATAAATGAATAAGTAAACAAGTACAATGCAAGTAAAAAAAATTAAAGGAACATAAGAAAACGAAAGAAATAGAAATTTTCAAGACTTGTATTAGATGTAGTGTCTTTAAAACATACTAGCCCTCTCATCATCGGTATCAAGACAAGCAGGCATCTATATCCCAAGATATAATAAAATGTGGATAGAAATTTGAGCACCACTAGAAATGTCTTTTATGAACTAAATTGCATAGAACTCTATCATAAAAGAAGAAGGAGGAGAAGAAAAGTAAGCAAGTAAATTTTATTGGTCTGCCTAGAAATATATATCGAAAGACATATTATACTAGAACATATAAGAGTATAAAATTATCAAATTTAATGTCCATTAAACACCCATTAACCATCTATTATGAGTATGTAACTTATTAGTTATAGAAAACATTAACCCTCCATTAAAAGCATCTACAATGAGGTTGAATAAAGGGTGTAATACCCTTCATTTAACTACCTTATTACAACCTTACCCATAATGGGAGTGTAATAAAATCAACTCTCCATTATGAGTGTAATTTGCATTACACAGAATAGTGGAAAAGCCTGCCAACTTTTGGCAGC
>CATIWR010007324.1:0-7500 GCA_949677035.1 Omphalea diandra | reverse complement strand
TAGACTTTTGAGGCGCAGGAGATCTTGGTTGGATGCTTCTGGGCAAGGGATGGTGGGATGAGGTTCCTAGGTTCCATCCTCTATTCCATCATTGCGACCATTAGTTCCTTCCTCACCATCAACCCCTCCATCAGCACCAGGGATATTATCACCTCCATTGTTGCACCCTTCGACATTAGCACTGCCTTCCTCACTTCCACCACCATCTTTATGAACATTGGCTATACCATCAAATGTGGAGGAGACACCATTTGCACCGTCATCGATGGCATCAGTGGCCGAGTGACGCTCCAACTCATTGAAGGGAAGGATGTAACTTATGTTTTTTTTTATTAATTTTTATTTCCTTTTTAATAATTGCTGATTTTCAAGTCCTTCAAAATGTAATATATAACTAAATATATAATTCGTAATGTAGGATATTTTTGCATGTTTTGTATTTATTATCTCTTACTAACTTATTCTTTGTTACATAAACAATAATTTTATTCCAGGCAATGCCTGTTCTGCTCGGATCTCTAAGATTTTTTTCACTTCGCTTGGAGCCATCAGGACATGCAAGGAAGCATGTTCCATAGGTGGTGCAAGAGTTTTATTAGAAGGAGTTTAAAATATAAATGAATGATAATTGTCCCATTATTTATTTATAATTTTGTTTATCTAAATGCATTATTCAAACCAATTTTGCTTATTGTTTTTTCAAAAGCTTTTTCCTTGGGATCCATCACTAGATGCCCATATTAGGGGTAAGTGGGAGTGGTAGGCTGCTAGACACTATACCAATAATTTATCTAGGTGGAGACAGAGTGGCAAATGACCTGCGAGCATCTTAAAAAGTGCATGGGATAACTGGTAGACATCGTACACCATAACACAGTTTAGGGAGTGTAGCGCACAACCGTCTTAGCTAGATAGGTGGCCCTAGTTCTAGTCCCTCACACAATATTGGGTGTTCCACATTGGAGATGTTAGGTGTGTATGTTTTATATATTTCTTAATTAATATGTTATTTAAGTTTATTATGTACTTATCTATATTTATAAAATGTATTTATTTTTAGAGTGAAAAAGTAGGCCACGATGCTACATATAAGGGAGATACTCTCAGAGCCACATTAGCCCAATGAGAAGGAAATATTCTTCCAGGCTACAGGCAGACATAAGAAGAAGCGTGTGTACAACATGGGCTAGTTGTACCTACTTTCTTTAGTCAGTTCGTGTCATCATCGTTGACTACTAGTTCTTGCTTGGTAATTGAGGACTTGCAAGCTTCCATTGTTTAGGAGGTTTAACATGATTGTCAAGCGAGGATGGATAAGCAGAGGCTATCTTTCTAGCATCAATTTTAGGAGTAGAGGCGGTAGATGGATAATACGCATTGTCTCATTATAGAGTTGACCCGTGGTGCTCAGGTTCCAGTTGCTTTGATCAGTCGCTTCCCACTGATGAGCATGAATATAATCCGATTGATTGACCCATTTGATTTTTATATACTTGTGCACTTTGTCATTTTTATGTACTTTATACATTATACTATGCAATATCTTTTATTTATACTTATGATATACATTCATATATTTATATATTAATAATGTTATTATTTTTGATATTTCATCCTTATGATAATATAAAATAACTTATATATTTCAACAAATATGCAATAGTTAATATATATCTATTAAATGAATAAATTAAAAAAATTGATAAAATAACGACATACTAGGATGTCCATTGCTAATTTTGTCAACATTAGTGACAGACAAGTGTCCATTGCTAAAATCACTAGGCCTGGTAACTTGGCAATGATAACACTTCGTTGCTAATTTATTAACGAAATTTCCTCACCAATCATGCATCAAAAAATTAGGAACGGAGTGTTATCATCACCAATCCTTCGCCACACTAATGATGAAATTAGCTACTAAACGATTCCATCACTAATGTATCATTTGTCACTAATTTCATAAGAATTGGGACCACAATTTTGTGATTGAATTTTCATCCCAAATCTGTCGCTAAGTTAATGTGGGACCCATAAAGTTTCTCGATGATTGGTTTAGCGAGAAACACTTTAATGAAGGACTTTATCCATCACTATCCTTTCTTAGCAACAAAATTCAGGTTGTTAGCGATAAATTTTGTCTATCCCTAATTCATGTTTTTTGTAGTGTACATCTTTTTTGAAGCAATTTCTAAAAGAAAATTGCTCAATCTCTTATACTAAGCTCTTGGTGCTTACTTTAACCCATGAAGATCTATAGTGAGTTTAAAATTTTGTTTGGGAATTCATGCATTTCAAAGTCAGGAAGTTATCCTGCATATAATTCCTCCTTAATAAACGATTTAAAAAAGCACTTTTCACATTCTTTTGAAATAATTGCTTTTAACGTTGCAAATACAAGCAAAATCTTAATTGCTTTTAACGTTGCAACAAAGGTAAAGGCTACACCATAATCAATGCGTTCATCTTGGTTATAACTGTTGGACTAGGATGGTTAATCCTAAGTCTTAAACCACTTTTGATTTTGACGAAGGAGATTGATCAATTCTAATGATTCATTTAAATGTTGTTTTGCAGTTTTTAGTTAGTCTCTATATTTGAAATTGGATGAAGTCTTTAATCTTCAAAGAAAAGCAAAGTGTCTCCTAATTTGTAATTGCAACTTCATTAATCGCGATCGTGAACTAGACTAAGGCATGTTGACAAATTGGACAGATGGATTCACGGGCCTCTTCTATGCCACTACCAATTCAAAGAAAGAAGAGCCAAAGTCACAGACGAATTAGCGGTGAGTGTCATGCCTCAATCGCGACTGCAAATTTTGAAGTAACTTAAGAGGTAATCAAGTTTACAACCACAGTTTGACAAGTGTCCCAGGTGACCGTTGAAAGATAAAAATCACGATGACAACTTGTGGGTTGCGACCGCGAACCATGAGGAAGAAGATGAACATTTTTGGCGGACGATTTTGCGCCTTGAGTCGCTGCCTGTACAAGGAAAATTGTGACCGCTACTTTTGTGAGCAAGTAAAAGGCAACGACTATATTTTTCTAGTGAACCAATGGGAAGATGACATGTGGACTAGCCGTTAGACACAAATGACGTTTTTCACCGCAAGTTTTGGTTCCCGCATTGCCAAGTCATGGACAAAAACTTGAGTAATAAACATATAGATTGAGTTATTATGGTGTTATTCTATGATTTATATGATTTATGATTTTGTTTTGTTTTGCTAAGCTTGGAGTTAGTCATATTATATGAGTTCAAATTACAAGTTAAATGCTCCCTCTCTTTCTCTTATACAAAGTTTTATATTTTGATTTTTTTTTTATTGTTTTTGGAAAGATCTTGTTGGTAGTAGTGATTTCACCACTAGATCTATCAATATATTTGATAAATATTATGCTTTCACTATTTTTTTTTTCAGTTTTTTTAGAGTTTTATGAAGGACGAATAAATAAGTTGTGAATTTACAGGCCTACAGTTTTAGATCACATATAATTTATTTTTTCATTTTATTTATGGGGTTTTTATTTCTTTTTTGCCATAATAATTTTTTGATGTACATATTTGGTTTTGTTGATTTTGTATTTTAAATTTTGATGAGTTTTTGAATTCTTTGTTTATGTGTATATGAGCCCTCCTTCATAAAAGTGTGAATTGATCTCTGTTTCTATGTGAAAGAATGAGTATTTTTTTGTGGATAGCTTATTTTTATTTTTTCAATTAGATTCATTGAAAGAACATAAGAGTTAATATATATAAGTAGAGCATACTTAACAAAATATAAATTATCAAGCATGTTAGCCTAATTAGAAATCTTTAGAGAAATCTACTACAAACATGTTATTTTATTTTTTTATTATACTAATTTATATATTTATATCAACGTATATTGATTTTAATGTGTGGTTGAAGATTTATATTTTTCTTCAAAAAATTATTCAGTATATGAAGATATGGGAAAAGATTGAGTTGATAATTCTACTTTGAATCAAACAAATTTCAAATCAAATGGATTTCAAACTTTTTAAAAAAAGTTTGAACATTTTTATATATTTTATTAACTTAATTTGGGTTACACAAAAGTCAATCTAAAAACATTATGAAGTGTCATATTTAGAGGTTGAACAAATCAAGTCATATTTATTTCTAAAATTATAGATGAATAAATTTGATGTAGTTTGAATTGAGTTATGGATCACTTTAAAATTAGAAATAGGCTATAATTAAACAGAGTCGAATCAATTGTCATGCCACTCAATTTTGTTTTATTTATTGTTTTGAGTTTAAACATAAAAATAAGAATTAAAATTATTATTCAAGTTTAATTAGTTATATTTTGTTTCTTAAAAAAAAAAGTATATGAAAGATAATCTTAAAACCAAATAGTATGTGAGCATAATTAATAGGTCCATGAACAAAGTATAAACATAAAATCGTAAATCTTTCTTTAAATTAAAAGTAGTTTTTTTTATGATGATTATGGAAAGCTAAGGATCATATGAAACATGATAAATATGTGTGTCACTATTATTTTTACATGTATAGGAAACATTACATATAGTTTTGAAAATAGAGGTTTTTCCCTCATAAATTAATCATATGCACAAATCAACTGGTGATATACAAAGATGGCTAATATATCCATATAATCAACCACATATTTACCCCATGCATGAACCTTAGAACCTAAAGACCTAGAAATAAAACAAAAAAGAAAAGGAAGACATGTATCAAGCTCGAAAATCAGGAATAAGCATATGAAGTCTAAGCCTTAGCTTAGCCCTTATATGGCTACTTTGAAGTGTCAAAATTTCCTTGGAAACCTAGAAAAGAGATTGGTACTTTAGAATTTTAAAGATCAAACTCTCTCATTTCATCATTGAAATGATTATTCTCATTTTTACTCTCAATGTTCATAGAGGTAAAGGGTAGGTGTTTTGGGATGTCTTTAATGAATGTTTTTGGTACAGAAAGTGATGGCCTTAGGCACCGAGAAGGGGGAGGGGGGAGGGATTGAATTGATGTATAAAAATTAAAACAAGAATGTAAGAAGGAAAATGAGTAGAAGAGAGACACAAGATTTATAGTGGTTTGAGTATAATCGACCCTACGTCCACTCCCTAATTCTTAGCAATTGGGTTTTCCACTATCTTTAAATGGTGTTTCTAAGCTCACACCTAACTTTTACACTTGCATTTTCAAGGCTCACACAATAACCATTATACTTGTGTTTTTGAGGCTCACATAACAACCTTTAGACTTGTGTTTTTAAAGCTCACACAACAACCTCTCTTTAGTGTTTTTGCAGGCTCACACTACAACCTTTACAAATGGTGTTTATGCTCATACCAAACAATCACTTAAAGAATAAAAAAGATTGAGTAGCAAAATTACAAGAGTTTAGGTTACAAATTAATGAATTCTCTTTCATTACATCTGTTTGGTGAGGTATTTACAGCCTCTAACCACCAAAGAGTCGTTGCAATAAAACTGGTAGCAAATCTCTAAAATATGCTAGATAGATTTTCCATTAAATGCTTGTTAGGCTTAATTCGAGGTTGCTACTTCTCTTTTGCGGCCGCGAATTTCAAATTTTCCATATGGTAGCCCAAAAATGCGATGAAAATCTCATTTATGTCTAACGGCTAGTCTACGTGTCATGTTCTTATCTGCTCACAAAAGTAGCAGTCACGATTTTTCTTGTATAGGTCACGACTTAGGATGCAAATTCATCTGTCAAAATGTTCATCTTCTTCTTCATAATTTGCGGTTGTTACCCACAAGTTGCCATCACGATTTTTATCTTCCCGTGGCCACCTGGGACACTTGTCATATTATGGTTATGGACTTGATTCCCTCTTGAGTTACTTCAAAATTTACGGTCGCGACTAAGGCATGCCACACACCGCGAATTCGTCTGTGACTTTGGTTCTCCTATCTTTGAATGGGTCATGGTATAGAAGAGGCCCGCGAATTTACCTGTCCAATTTTTCAACCTGCCTTAATCTAGTTCACGGTTGGGATTTATGAAGTTGCGATCGTGAATTAGTAGACACTTTGCTTTCTTTAGAGATTATGGACTTCATCCAACTTCCAATTTAGAGACTAACTAAAAAACTGCAAAACAACACTTAATTGAAACATTAGAATTGATCAATCTCTTCTGTCAAGACCAAAAGAGGTTCAAGACTTAGGATTAACTATCCTAGTCTAACAATCTCCCCCTTTTTGATTTTGACAACTTGGATTGATCCAAAGGGAAAATAATGTAGAAATATTATATTGGAGTGAAGTTTGATTCAATGAATAATACTTAAGGTAAAATTTCCTAAGTATGATAGTTTGATGCTCCCCCTCAACTTATGCTATCTTTTTGTAAATTATTTTCTCTCCCTCTTAGACTTAGATTATTTCTAGTTTCTAGCTCTCCCTCTTTAGTAAGATAAAAAAAAGGGTGAAAAGATAAAAGTGAAAAGAAAAAAAAGCATAAGAATACATAAGGAGCAAAATAACAATACAAAATTATAAAGACAAAATGCATCAATCATATAAAAAGAGTTTGCAAAGAAACAAAAATTTATTTATTTATAACTGTGAGATCACAATATTTTGAAACATAAACACAAAAACAAGAAAATATAAAAGATCCCTAATCTAGAAGGATGGAGAATCATCATCATCTCCAAATGTTCCTTCCTCTTGCTCATGTGTGGCTCCTTTTGCTTCATCCCCATCTTTAACTTCTTCATTGCCATCTTCATCTTGTGAATCCTCAAATACGCTGTAGTCCGAAAGATAAGGAGGAACCCCTAACTTCTCTTGAAGATCCACCATGTTATTGTGAAGATGTGAGAGAAATAAGAACCTCATTTTCAACATTCTCAATATCTTGTCTAACTTTCGATTGATGGTGGAAAAAGACAACTTGGACTTGGTTTTTGGTTGAGGAGGAGGGATGAGAATTGTGCCTTCTTCAATATGAAGCCTCTTCCTTTTAGAAACTTAAGAAGTTTCCATCTTCTTGGCCCCGAATGCACCCAGGGTGTAGGCATAAGTATCTGAGTGTATGGCTTTGGTATTTATTATGTAAGTGAGGTCAAGAAAATTTTAAGGGGGGGGGGGGGGAAGAAGCTTCTTGGTGAGGAATTTTTCTTTTTCCTCATCAAGGGCTCTAACGAAATGGTATATGGCAGTGATATGTTAAGGCAGAAGGAACTGACTTTTAGGTTTTGTACTCATGTGGATCAATTGATCCATAAGGTATTGACCAGTTTGTATGGGTTTATTTTTGACAAGGCAGAAAAGGAATGTCAAGTCTTTTTGGGACAGTTTTTTTTTACCATCACCTCTTGCGTTGATGTAAAAGGTGATGATACGATGGAGTATCCAAAAGGGTAAGGATTTGATGTGTTTGGCCAAAGAGGAGCGAGGGTCATGTTTGGTTTCTATGGAGATTTTTGACCCAAACTCAGAATAGATAACATCAAGTGCATA
>CATIWR010007297.1:0-10353 GCA_949677035.1 Omphalea diandra | reverse complement strand
AACCCCTATTGTTTTGACTCTAACTCTCTCTATATAAAAAAAAATAAATATATATATATATATATATATATATATATATATATATATATATATATATATACAAAAAAAATGTATTTCCCTCTGACAAACGTTGAATTTGTTTTAAAAGAAATAAACAGGAGCAGAATATGTTCACCAGAAGGAGAAAAGGCTTGTCTCTTTGGGTGAAAACTGTAAGCCCTGTGACCACTCCACCGCTTGGAACTGGACCGCTCTCACTACCCTTTTACAAAAAATTCGCATCAATTTAATTATCATTATTGCAGAATCAGAGGCTTTTAAGTTTTGAAAAATTATTTAATGATTGTTTATCACAAAATTTCACTTAATCAAATATAAATTTTCTGAATAAAGAGAAAGTTCAGCTCATCCAATAAACAAATGTAACGAAGGGTTTGGTCGCATTAATGAGTGAGCAAATCTCTTCTATTCGTCGCTAAACGGATTGCGTCGAATGAATATGAGTTCAACTTGGAGTTTTTTTTTTCTTTTTTCTATAAATTTGAATTGTTTATTGAATCCACGTATAGAAATGATTTCAAATAAATTTTAAATTTTAGATTTGATTGAAATCACTCATTATTTTATTTTTTAATTGAAAATACTATATTTTTATTTTAAAATTTTGAAGTATTTAAGTAATTTGAATATGACAAAATTCAAATTATTTTGGATTAAATTTTAATTGATGAGAATGCAACCCGAAAAAATGAATGAATTGATTGCTCACTAAAATAGCTGAAAGTTTTTTGTTTGAAAATTTTTTGCTTCAATTTATGATAAAAAAAACTAGCTCATAATTCACTAGACTCTAAAAGAGATAGAAGTGAAAGGAAAAGAAAAATTAATACAAACAATTTATTGATTTGAGAGACTACCAAATAGGGAATTTCTGAGCACTTCTACTATTTTAACCCCTATCTGAATCAATGATTCGAGCCCAAATGCATAAGCCTCGTACTTTGTCATGTTATTAGTTACCCTGAATTCAAGCTTTTTAGCCATCAATAATAACTCTCATGCAGTAAGACAAGAATCACTTTAACTCTTACTTACCTCTTATTTACTGATCCATTAAAGTATATCTTTCACCCTTGGGCCTTTATTGCCTCCAAACTCTCATAAAGAAATTCAGGTAATTCTTGCTCTTCCTCTGTGATTGGTTGTTGTGTTGAGTACTCAGCAACTGCCCTTTCCTTGATAAACTTCTTTGTCATGTACTTTATCAAACTCAGTCATAAGTATCAACCATTTCACCAACTTTCCTACTAAGGACAATACTTCATACAAGTACTTTATCAGGTCTAGCCTGGAAACTATCTTTACTAAATAAGACTTCAATTAGTGTCATAAATTCTTAGTAGCCCAAACCATCGTCACATATGTTTTCTCAACTTAGTTGTACTTTTCCTCATATGGGAGAAGCTTCTTGTTAAGATAGTACACTACATGCTCATTTCCTTCACTGTCTTCTTATGCAAACATTGTTCCAACGAACTTGTCCTCTATTGTTAAGTAGAAAATTAATGGCTACTTTAGCTTTAGTAGCCTCAAAACTGATGGATTGGATACGTATTCTTTCATATTTTCAAAGACCGTTGGCATTACTCATTCCACACTATTGGTTAATCCTTCCTTAAAAGCTTCAAATGGATTCATAGATCGAGTTAATCTAGATATAAACTGGCTGATATACTAAATGCATCAAAAAAAAAATCTTTAAACTTCTTTTTATGTCTTTGGTAGTGGCATTTCTTGGATGGCCTTAACTTTTTCTAGGTTCGCCTTAATCCCTTTCTCGCTCATTATACCTAGCGACTTCTTCGAAGTGACTTCAAACATATACTTCTTTAGATTCAGCCTTAGCTTGTGCTATAAAAACTTCTTCAGTTCTTCAAAGTGACCTTCGTGAGTCTCCGAATTCACTATCATACTGTCAATATAGGCCTCCATTTCCTTATGTATCAAATCATGGAACAGTGTGATTGTCATTCGCTGGTATGTTGCATCCGCATTCTTTAACCCAAATGGCATTATTCGGTAGTAATAAGTTTCCCATTTTGTGATAAAAGCTATTTTTGACTTAGCTTTGTTGGCCATAAAAATCTAGTTATACCTTAAGAAACCATCAATGAAGTACATAACATAAGTAGCAACACTATCTACTAACACATCGATATAGGGCAATGGAAATCATCCTTGGGGTAAGCTTTGTTTAGGTCCCTATAGTCAATGCAAATTCTCACTTGTCCATCTTTCTTAGGCACCGAACAATATTAGCCAACCATTCTAAATAGTCAACTACTTTTAAAAACTTGGCTCTCAACTATTTGTATACTTCCTCTTTAACTAGTTGCACCCATTCTAGACACAATCGCCTAAGTTTCTATTTTACTAATTTCATGTGGTTATAAGTGAATCCTATATTTGAAAATATGTAAATCAATCCTTGACATATCCTTATAGGTCCATGTAAAGGTTTATCGATACTTCCTCAATAGCTGCTTAAATCTCATCATTTCCTCTAGTGTGACACTCTTGTGGTTAGCAAATTTTTAAGATTTTTGTATACCAAGATTAAAGGTAGTAGTATGCACATAATTAATATTAAATATGTTCATGATGATGCATGTCATGCATTGTACCATCAAGAAAGATATCACACAAGTAGGCAAATTTATCATTCATTACTTTGAATTTAAAAATAAACACCATCATCCTAAAATAGACTAGAGATAAGAACATTTATAACATCATTAGTAAGGAATGCTTCTATAAGTATGACTAAGGTATGGGTCTCTCACTTTGTATTGGATTGCTCTTCATCTTTTTCATTTTATTCCATCAAAGTGATCTCCTCTTTCTCCTAAAGTCTAATCAGGGAGGACCTCAAAATTACTACTAGTTTGCTACTCGGGACCCTATTTAGCTATCTCCTCAGCACCAGCCATTGCTTGGATAATCCCTTCCAATTCCTGCTTCATTACGTCGCTTTCAAATTTAATTTGTAGGAAGCTCTCCCATAAAGCCATCCTATCCAGCTCATCCCTTTACTCCTTACCTTCTCAACCAACTACCCTTTACAGCCTTCATCCTTCACAACCTTAAAAGAACTCTTAATCATCTCTTTCATGTCTGCAACATTAATCCTAAACACCTTCCTCTTGCAATGCTTCCTAACTCTTTCACTCCTTTTTCCTAGTAGTTAGGTGGTCCCTCTATGGCTAAGCCATTTATTTCCTCTTTAAGGTCCTCTTCTTGGCCCAGGGCCAATCATCCCATGGCCCTTACATAGTCAAAATAAGGTCACACTCCTCTTCTTTTTTTAACCTGAAGACTAGGGCTTCCTCTTCTTCTTCTTTTGCTTATATAATTCTTCTTTTTAAGCATTGGTATTCTTTAACTCTGAATTTTTCTTCATTAATCTACACCTTCCAAGAGAAGATATTTTCTAACTTGTCAAAATAATCCTTGTCTAACTGAACTTCTTCTTTCTCCACTGCTTTCCCTTCCCTCACAAAATATTTTGATAGTAGGCCCTAGGGATCTTAGTCTTTACACTTATCTTTACTCTCTTAGTATTTTAATTCTACTCTAGTAGATGGAGTAGAAATGTTTGAGAATTCAAAATTACCAATGGT
The DNA here is from genome assembly GCA_949677035.1 of Omphalea diandra. Taxonomy (NCBI): domain Eukaryota; kingdom Viridiplantae; phylum Streptophyta; class Magnoliopsida; order Malpighiales; family Euphorbiaceae; genus Omphalea; species Omphalea diandra. The sequence continues at coordinate 6,673 of CATIWR010007297.1, read as the reverse complement.
TTCTTTTCTAAGCCTTTCCCTTAGTAGAAAGTTCACCTTTTGCATGACGTTTGCCATCTTAAAATCTATCAACTTGTCAATGATCCCCATAACCTAAAATCCCCTTAGGTGTGGTACTGTGATGTTTAACATGGATACCACTTGACCCAACTCAACACAGATAGTAAACATTCCTTTTTTATGTGTGATCTTTACTTTCTGGTGTAAAGCGGGGGGTACTTCCCCCTTAATGGAGGGTACCAAGGTCTTTTAAGCAGCAAAGAGAAGGTCATCGAGATGTCTAAGACCATGAATTCTACCATAGACTCTATGACTACAGGCTTAACCAAGATTTTGAAGGTTACCACAGTAGGTCTTTATTGTCCCTAGGCACCAAGAAGGGAGGTTGAATTGGTGTATAAAATTTCAAAAAACAAAGAAAAGGGAAAAAGAAAAAGTAGAATGGAGACAACCAATTTATAGTGGTTCGGGTAAAATTAACCCTACGTCCACTCCTCAATTAACTAATTGGGTATTTCACTATCTCAAGGTGTTTTCAAGTTTACACCCAACTTGTACAACTTGTGTTTTGATGGCTCACACCCAACCTTACAACAATATGTTTTTAGGCTAACACACAACCTCACTCAAGTGTTTCACTAGGCTCACACTTAAACCTTTCTTAAAGTGTTTTACCAGGCTAACACTACAACCATACAACTTGGTGTTTAATGCTCACACCTAACAATTACAATTTCATAAAGAAAATGAAGGAAATGAGTAGCAAAGATTGCGACCTTTAATCACTTGTAATAAATTCCTTAGCAACCTTATTCATGGTTGTTTGGTGGTGTATTTATACCCAACTTCACCAAAGAGATGTTGCAGATCATAGCTCATCAAATCTTTGAGACATGCTAGGCAGATTTTGTATTAAATGCTTGTCAGAATGAAATCGTGGTCGCTGCTACTCCTTTGCAGTCGCGATTTCCAAATTTCATAAGGAAAATCCCGTTTGTGTCTAACGGCTAGTCCACGTGGCAGCTTCTGATTAGTTTACCAGAAAAAATATAGTCGTGCCTTTCACCTGCTCTCAAATGTAGCGGTCACGATTTATCTTGTACAGGATGCGACTATGAACACGAATTCCTCTGCCAAAAGTGCTTATCTTCTTCTTTTGGGTTCGCGGTCGCTACCAATAAGTGCCCATCGTGATTTTTGACTTCTAACGGTTACTTGGGACACTTGTCAAGTTATGATGGTGAACTTGATCCTTATCTTAGAGTTTTTGAAAGTCGCAATCGCGACTCTGGCGCGACACAGACCGCGAATTCCACTATCACAATTAGGCTTCTTCTTTTGCATGGGTCGCGGCCAAGAATGGCTTCGCGATTTTGTCTGCCTGATTTTCATTTTGTCTTTAACATGAGTCGCGGTCGCGAACCTGGATTGCGGTCGTGATTTACATGTTAGTTTAGAGTTTAACAACTCCTTTCATCTCTTCTTGAGAGATTTATCTATTTCTACAAAATCAATACTTATTTGAAATATTAGTGATGATCAATCTTCTTTATCAAGATCAAAAGAGGTTCTAGACTTAGGATTAACCATCTTAGTCCAACAATCTCCCCTTTTTTTATTTTGACAACCTAAATTGATCCAAAGTGAAAAATAAGTGCTGAAAAGTAAAATTGAATCATAGCTTTGCTAAGTATGAAGTTAAGTTAGTTGCTCCTTCTTAGTTGCTCCCCTCAACTTATGCACTCACTCCCCCTTAAATAGTTCTCTCTCCTTTGGATAATTTTTCACTCGTATCTTATCTTATTTCTCCGCCTTTAGCAAGATCAAAAAGGTTAGATAAGACGAAAGATAATTAAAGGGAAATGTAAGGTAGAAATGATTAAAGAGCATAAGTATGAGCAATAAGCAAAATCATATAAGGAACAAACTTTAATCATAAAGATAAAAGTAATTGCTTAACACAAAGATATGCAAAAAGAACAAACTTGTATAGATACACTAAATGTGGGATCACATGTTTGATTACAAAAAGTAAACAAAGAAAAAACAAAGTACTAAGAGAAACCTAAAATCTAAAAAACTAGAGAATCCAGACGAGTCATCCTCGTGCTCTTAGATGCCACCTTCAACCTCATCTCCGTCTTCCACACCTTCATCCCTATCTTGTATATTGTCAAATTCCATAAAGTCGAGAAGGTGGCAGGGAGGAATTCCAAGTTTTTCTTGAAGATCCACCATGTCGTTGTGGAGGTGGGAGAGGAATAAAGATCATCTCTACATCATCCGCATAAGCTTATCAAGTTTGTTGTTGATGGTGGAAAGGGATACTTTTGCCTTTGGCTTTGGTGGAGGAGGAATAGAAAAAGGAACCTCTTCAAGGTGGAGGCACTTCCTCTTAGATGCGTGAGAGCTCTCCATTTGTTGTGCACCATAAGCGCCAAGCAGATAGGCATAGAAGTTAGGATGTATCGCCTTGGCGTTGACGAGGTAGGTGAGATCTAAAAAGATCTGTGACGACAAATATTTTTTAATAAGAAGTTTTTCTTTCTCCTCGTCTAGAGTGCCCACGAAGCGGTAGATGGCGGTGACATGCGATGGGAGCAAGAATTGACTCTTCGACTTGGTGCTCATGTGAATCAATTGATCCACTAGATACCTGCCTGTCTGGATAGGCTTGTTCTTTATGAGGCAGAAGAGGAACACAAGATCCTTTTGCGAGACTCATTCGTTCCCATCTCCTTTAGCGTTGATGGAGAATGTGATTATTCGGTGGAGAATCCAGAAGGGCAAGGTCTTGATATGCTTTGCCAAAGAAGACCTTGGGTCGTGTTTAGCCTCTATAGAAATCTTAGTCCAAAACTCTGAATAAATTACATCGAGGACAGTAATGACAAAAGGAATGTGCTCACTGATTTGAAGAGTAAAGAGGCTAGACAACTGCTCAAAAGTGATGAAGTAGGGATCACTAAAGGCGCAGAATGTCATACAGTACTATCTCGCTAGAGACTCCATCTTACGGTTTAATTAAACCGTGCACATAAACTCCCGAACTATCTCCTCGTATCTAGGTTCCACTCGAAAGATAAAGTCATTCCAGCCAAGGTTGGACAGGAATGCACAGATTTTGTTAGTGAGTCTGAGGGACTCTAGCAGAAACGAAGATGGAATCTTATTAGGGAGGATGGTTTTGGAGAGATTGGTTTTGTACCTCTCCTTTTCTTCGCGAGTGACTTCCTTTATGTTGAGGAAGGAAGGAGGAGCAGAGGGTTGTGCTATTCCCTTACCCTTGTCTGCTCTAGATGCTTTCTTTGGTGCCATGAAGAATGCTTGAGAAATTGAGACAAGATTTGAGAGATTAGGAGATTTGGAGGTTTGTATATTGAAGTTGTGATGAAAACACTGTTTAAGGGGGGGTATTTATAGGTTTAAAAGTAATATCCAACAGCTATAAACGACTAGAAATGGATTAAATGAAAGGTTAGAAATGGTTGGCAATCAAATCTCATAAATGTAAGTCAGTTACTATAATTCGCATCCGCAATTTCCTCAGTTGTGATCACGAATTCTGAAAAATGTAAGTAACGGACAAATTTTCCTCGAGAATGCGCGCTGCAACAGTCAAAATTTTGAAAATCTGACAAAACTTACAGTGGAGAGTGATTTTCATAACTGCAAATTGACATTTGACAGCCGAGTAAAGTTGACTTGTAATTCAAGACCGTGAAGAAGGAATAGCGACCACGAATTGTGAGTCATCAAGGATAAGAAAGAAAATTTTGAAAAAAAAAAACATGTGATCCCCTAGAAACAAATAATAAAACCTTCCATATCAATCATCAATCAAACATATCACACAAGATCAAACAAGAATTTTCACTTGAGGGAGCTTCCATCAAGCATTCCCAACTCTCTCTTAATGAAGTTCATCTTCTCTTCATTTAAAGGTTTAGTGAAAATATCTGCAAGTTGATGATTAGTGTCAATAAATTCTAACACAACATCACTTTTTTGCATATGATCTCTAAGAAAGTGATGTCTAATATCTATATGCTTACTTCTAGAATGTTGGATGGGATTCTTTGAAAGATTAATAGCACTAGTATTGTCACATTTGATAGGAATGTGATCAATTACTTTACCAAAGTCCTTTAATTATTGTTTCATCCAAAGAACTTGGGTGCAACAACAACCCGCCGCCATATACTCGGCTTCTGCTGTGGACAAGGCAACCGATACTTGCTTTTTACTAAACCAAGAGACTAGACATTCTCTTATGAATTGGCAAGTCTCGAAAGTGTTTTTTCTATCTAAAAGACTACTTGTGTAATCCGCATCTGAATACCCTACTAGGCTAAAGGAAGAGTTTCGAGGATACCAAAGTCCTAAGTGAATTGTGCCATGCAAATATTTGAAAATTCTCTTTACAACATTCAAATGAGATTCCCTAGGTGAAGATTGAAAACTAGCACACATACAAACACTAAACATTATATCTGGCCTAGAAGCAATAAGATAAAGTAGAGATCCGATCATACCTCGATATCTCTTTTCATCTACTACCGTACCCGATTCATCCTTGTCTATCTTGATGGTACTACTCATTAGAGTTTTTGCTACCTTGCATCCTTCCACGCCAAATTTCTTTATAATTTTCTTTGTGTATTTGGCTTGGTTGATGAAGATCCCTTCTTTGAGTTGCTTGATTTGTAGACCAAGAAAGAATTTGAGCTCTTTCATCATTCTCATTTTGAATTCCTTAGTCATACACTTAGCAAATTCTTCACAAAGAGATTCATTAGTAGCACCAAAGATAATATCATCAACATAGATTTGGACAATTAAAGTGTCATGCTTGTGCTTTTTCACAAATAGTGTAGTATCAACATTTCCTTTCTCAAAATCATTTTGTAAAAGAAACAAACTAAGCCTTTCATACCAAGCTCTTGGAGCTTGTTTTAAACCATATAAGGCTTTGTTTACTTTAAAAACATGGTTAGGAAAATAATGTGATTCAAAATCAGGAGGTTATTCAACATAAACTTCCTCCTCAATGATGATATTTAAAAATGCACTATTAACATCCATTTGGAAAAGTCTAAAATTCATATGACATACAAATGTTAAGAGAATCCTGATGGCCTCTAATCTTGCTACAGGGGCAAAGGTCTCATCATAGTTTATGCCTTCCTCTTGGTTGTATCCTTCGGCAACCAATCTAGCCTTGTTTCTAGTGATGACACCTTGCTTATCTAACTTGTTCCTAAACACCCACTTACTACCTATAATTGGGTGATTTTTAGGCCTAAGGACAAGTTGCCATACTTTATTTCTCTCAAATTGGTTGAGTTCTTCTTGCATAGCAAGTACCCAACTTTCATCTTCAATGGCCTCATTAATTGATTTTGGCTCTAATTGAGTAACAAATGCAAGATTGTTATCTAAAGGATGAAGTTGAGTTCTAGTACTTACACCCTTTGATGTATCACCAATGATCAAGTCGTTGGGGTGATACTTGGAGAATCTCCAATCTTTGGGTAGATCTTGTTTTGGTTCTTCTTCTTGTTGATGTTGTGGTTCTTCATCCATCCTTGCTGATTCTTTATCATCTCTTCTTATAGTATCTTCCAATTCTAGTTTTGACAGATTATCTATAAGATCATCAACAAAACTACCTTTCCTAAGATGAAGTTTATTAGATTCATCAAAAACAACATTCATAGACTCTTCAACTACCATTGTACTTTTGTAAATGACTCTATATGCCTTACTTGAGGTGGAATATCCTAAAAAGATTCTCTCATTAGTTTTGGAATCAAATTTCCCAAGATTATCCTTGGTGTTTAAAATATAACACTTACATCCAAATACTCTTAGGTATGCAATTTTAGGTTTTCTACTATTCCAAAGATCATAAGAGGTTTTATTGACAATGAGTCTTTTGAAAACTCTATTTGCAATATAACATGAGGTATTAATAGCTTCAGCCCAAAAGTAATTTGGTAAAGAATACTCATTGAGCATTGTTCTAGCCATTTCTACCAAAGTTCTATTTTTTTTGTTTCTACAACACCATTTTGTTGTGGTGTTCTTAGAGTTGAAAAATTATGAAAAACTCCATTCTCCAAACAGTAATTTTCAAATAATTCATTTTGAAATTCCTTTCCATGGTCACCTCTAATAGAGGAAATGAAGTAACCATTTTCATTTTGAACCCTTTTTGCAAAACTTTTGAAAGCATCAAAAGAATTATTCTTATGAGCTAGAAAAGATACCCAAGTCAACCTAGAGTAGACATCCATAAGGACTAGTGCATAGTGCTTTCCACCTAAGCTACACTTCTATTAGGTCCTATTAAGTCTGTATGGATAAGTTGAAGAGATCTAGATGTACTTACAATATTTTTGGCTTTATGAGAGGCATGGTGTTACTTCCCCATTTGATAAAGACCACATGTCTTGTCTTTAGATTAATTTAACTTGGGAAGTCCTTCCACTAACTTTCCTTTGGATAGACTTTGAAGAAGATCCATGTTTGCATGACCAAGCCTTCTATGCCACAACCAAGCTTCATTGCTCAAAGACATAAGACACCTAAAAGATTGGTTAGCCAAATTGTCTAAGTCAATTGAATAGGTATTGCCTTTCCTTTCACCCTTGAAAATCACCTCATCATC
>CATIWR010007289.1:0-70636 GCA_949677035.1 Omphalea diandra | reverse complement strand
GGTTACTTCATAACTTCTATTAGAAGTGACCATGGAAAAGAATTTCAAAATGAATCATTTGAAAATTATTGTTTGGAGAATGGAATTTTTCATAATTTTTCAACTCCTAGAACACCACAACAAAATGGTGTTGTAGAAAGGAAAAATAGAACTTTGGTAGAGATGGCTAGGATAGTGCTCAATAAGTAGTCATTACCTAATTACTTTTATGCCAAAGCCATCAAGACCTCATGTTATATTTCAAATAGAGTTTTCAAAAGACCCATTCTCAATAAAACCTCTTATGAGCTATGGAATGATAGAAAACCTAAGATCTCATATCTAAGAGTATTTGGATGTAAGTGTTATATTTTAAATACCAAGGATAATCTTGGGAAATTTGATTCCAAGACTAATGAAAGAATCTTTTTAGGCTATTCCACCTCAAGCAAGGCATATAGAGTCTTCAATAAAAGTTCTATGGTAATTGAAGAGTCTATGAATGTTGTCTTTGATGAATCTAGTAAACTTGATCTTGGGAAAGGCATTTTTGTTAATGATCTTGTAGGTGATCGTGAAAAGCTGAAATTAGAAGAAACTACAAGAAAAGATGATAAAGACATGGAGCAAGGTGAATCATCAAGGATGGATGAGGAACCACAACATCAACAAGAATATGAACTAAGACAAGAGCTACCCAAAGACTGGAGATTCTCCAAGTATCACCCCAAAGACTTAATTATTGGTGATACCTCTAAGGATGTAAGTACTAGATCTCAACTCTTAAATAATAATCTTGCATTTGTTTCTCAATTAGAGCCAAAGTCAATTGATAAGACTTTTGATGATGAAAGTTGGGTACTTGCTATGCAAGAAAAACTCAACCAATTTAAGAGAAATAAAGTATGGGAACTTGTCCCTAGGCATAAGGAACACCTAATAATAGGTTGTAAGTGGGTGTTTAAGAACAAGTTAGATGAGCAAGGTGTCATAACTAGAAACAAGGCTAGATTGGTTGCTAAGGATACAACCAAGAGGAAGGCATAGACTATGATGAAACCTTTACGCCCGTAGCAAGATTAGAGGCCATTAGGATTCTCTTAACATTTGCATGTCATATGAATTTTAGACTTTTTCAAATGGATGTTAAGAGTGCTTTTTTAAATGGCATTATTGAGGAGGAAGTTTATGTTGAACAACCTCCCGGTTTTGAATCACATTATTTTCCAAACCATGTTTTCAAATTAAACAAAGCCTTATATGGATTGAAAAAAGCTCTAAGAGCTTGGTATGAAAGGCTTTGTTTGTTTCTTTTATAAAATGATTTTGAGAAAAGAAAGATTGATACTACATTATTTGTTAAAAAGCACAAGCATGACACTTTAATTGTCCAAATCTATGTTGATGATATTATCTTTGGTGCTACTAATGAATCTCTTTGTGAGGATTTTGCTAATTGTATGACTAGAAAATTTGAAATGAGCATGATGGGAGAGCTTAAATTCTTTCTTGGTCTACAAATCAAGCAACTCAAAGAAGGGATCTTCATCAACCAAGCCAAATACACAAAGGAAATACTAAAGAAATTTGGCATGGAATGATGCAAAGTAGCAAAAACTCCAATAAGTAGTACCATCAAGCTAGATAAGAATGAATCGGGTATGGTGGTAGATGAAAAGAGATATCAATGTATGATTGGATCTCTACTCTATCTTACTTCTCGTAGGCCAGATATAATGTTTAGTGTCTACATGTGTGATAGGTTTCAATCCTCTCTTAGAGAGTCTCATTTGAATGCTGTGAAGAAAATTTTCAAATATTTGCATGGCACTATTCATTTAGGACTATGGTATCCTAGGAACACATCTTTTAGCCTAATAGGGTATTCAGATGCGAATTACGCAGGAAGTCTCTTAGATAGAAAAAGCACTTCTGGGACTTACCAATTTATAGGAGAATGTTTAGTCTCTTAGTTTAGTAAGAAGCAAGTGTCGATTGCCTTGCCCACCGCGAAAGCCGAGTATATGGCTGCAGGTTGTTGTTATACCTAAGTTCTTTAGATGAAACAACAACTAAAAGACTTTGGCAAACCATTTAATCGTATTCCTATCAAATGTGACAATAACAGTGTTATTAATCTTTCAAAGAATCTCATCTAACACTCTAGAAGTAAACACATAGATATTAGGCATCACTTTCTTAGAGATCATGTGCAAAAAGGTGATGTTGTGTTAGAATTCATTGACACTAATCACTAACTTATAGATATTTTCACTAAACCCCTAAATGAAGAAAGGATGAACTTCATTAAGAGAGAATTGAGAATGCTTGATGGAAGCTCCCTTAAATGAAAATTTTTATTTGATCTTATGTTTAATTGTGATGTGTGTAATATGCTTGATTAATGGTTGTTATGGATGGTCTTATTATTCATTTCTAAGAGGATCATAAGTTTTTTCAAATTTCTTCATTCTTATCCTTGCTGACTCACATTCGCGGTCGCTATTCTTTCTTCACGGTCTCAAATTACAAGTCAATTTCTCTCAGATGTCAAATGTCAATTGGCGATCGTGAAATCCCTTTCCACTACGAATTTTAGTCATTAATTTCAAAATTATGATCGTTACAGTAAGTATTCCGGAGGAAATTTTGTCCGTTATTCACATTTTCTAGAATTTGTAGTCGCGACTCATGAATTTGCGAACGTGAATTTGAGTAACCGCCTCACATTTATGTGATTTGATGGCCAACCATTTCCAACCCTTCATAATTCTTTTTCTACCCATTTTTAGCCACTGATACACCTTTTTGAGGGCTATATATACTCCCTTCAATAGTATTTTTCTCACAACACTCAAACATTCTCACTACACTCAAACATTCTCACTCTCTCTCAAAATTCTCTCAATTCCTCTCAAGCAATCTTCATTTTCTGCTATGGCCCCTAAAAGAATCTCCAAAGCCAACAAGGGTAAGGTAGTGGCTCAACCATCTGCCTCTCCTACCCTTCAACTCATGAAGGGAATCACCAAAGAAGAAAAGGGAGAGATACAAAGCAAACTCTTCCAAGGTGATTCTCCCCAACAAAATTCCTTAAACCTTCATGTGCGAAACCTTGGGGATCAACAATGAGATTCATGCATTCCTCTCCAATCTAGGGTGGAATGAGTTTATATTTCGTAATAAACCCAGCTATGTGGAGATTGTGCAAGAGTTCATGCGCACCGTACAATTAAGCCGCAAAGCCGACTCAAGGGCAAGATAATACAGATTAGTATTTTCGGTCTTTGGCGACCCTAATTTTATTACCTTCGACCAACTTTCTTCTTCTTTCAATTTACAAGTCGGAGAACACATACCCTTCATCATCCCCGCACTTGATGCAATCTACTCCAAATTTTGGTCGGACATTTCTATTGAAACCAGACATGACCCCTGTTCTTCTCTTTCTAAACATATCAAATCTTTACCCTTGTGGATCCTTCATCGCATCATTACTTTTTCAATAAATGCAAAGGGTGATGGAAATAAAAAGGTCTCACAAAAGGACTTGGCATTTCTGTTCTACCTTGTCAAGAATAAGCCAATTTAAACTGGTAGATACCTTGTAGATCAATTGATTCACATGAGTACAAAATCGAAGAGCCAGTTTTTACTCTCTTCTCATGTCACAACTATCTACCTTTTCGTTGGGGCACTTAATCAGGAAAATGAGCAATTCCTCACAAAGAAATTTTTACCCTCCCAAAACTTCCTTGATCTCACATATTTGATCAATGCCAAGGCCATACATCCGGACACCTATGTATACACCTTAGGTACGAAAAGAGCGAAGAAAATGGAATATTCTCAAGCATCGAAAAGAAAGAGATTGGCAATTGATGAAACGACTCCATCCATTCCCCCTAAGCTAAAATCTAAGGGTAAACTCTCTCTCTCTCCATCATCAATAACAAGTTACATAAACTCATGAGGATGATGAAAAGAAGGCTCCTCTTCCTTTCACATCTTCATAATGACATGGTGGATCTTCAAGAGAAATTAGGAGTCCCCTCATGCCATCTTTCGAACTTCACAAAATTCGAGGACACTCATAAAGAAAAAGGCAATGATGAAGTACAGGATGGAGAAGAGGCTCAAGGTGAAGATCAAAATGAAGGAGAAGACAGAGATCTTTCTGAAGATGATTCTCCAACTTTCTAGATTAGGGATACTTTGTACTTTTCTATTTTTTGTTTATGTTTAAAAAGTTTGTGATCCCTAGTTATGAATAAATAAAGTTTGTCTTTTTGATATATTATCATCTTATGTGATTGCTCTTTTCTATTGCTTTTTTGTTCCTTTTAAATACTTATGCATGATTTCTTCTTCTTCTTTCTTTATGCACCCTCTTTTTGATCTTGCCAAAGGGGGAGAGATGGTATAATCTAAGGTTAAGGAAGAGAAAATTATAAGAAAATTACAATTTGCACAATTATAGCATAAGTTGAGGGAAAACATCAATAAGCAATATACTTTCTTTTTTTTATTGAATGAATGACATACTTAGCAAATTTTTGTCTTAAATATTCATTGAATCATATTACAATCCAACTTCACTTTTCTGCATTGTTTTCACTTTGGATCAATCTAACTTGTCAAAATCAAAAAGGGAGAAATTGTTGGACTAGGGCGGTTAACCCCAAGTCTTTGACCTCTTTTGATCTTGACAAAGGAGATTGATCATGTCTAATGTTTCAAATTAGTGTTGTTTTGTAGCCTTTAGTTTTTATCTAAGTTGAAAATTGGATGTAGCTCAAAATCTTCAAAGTATGAAAAGTGTCTTCTAAATTGCGACCGCTACCTTGGATTCGCGATCGCGATCCATTAGAAGACTTGCAAGAAGTCAGGCAAGTGAAATCACGCAGCTATTCTCAACGCGATTCATCCAAATGATGGAGTCCAAAATTGGCAGACGAATTCACGGTATGTGCCACGCCCTAGTCGCGATCCCAAAGTTCGAAGTAACTCAAGAGGGAAGCAAGTCTACAATCACAGTGCAAGAAAGATTATACATACCAATAGGTTTGTTATTCCTTGAATTGGTTTACCACTGATATTCGTTCATTGTCATCTCCTTAATTAATGCTTGAGCTCTATCTGGTGTCTTATTATTGAGAGAACTCCTGTCGGTGCATCTATCTTTTAACGAGTCATTTGATTCAATCCGTAATAGAATGTCTGAATCTAAACCCAAGTATCTAACCTATGCTATGAACACTTGTTCAATAAATCCTTGAATCGTTCCCACTTCTCATAAAGTGACTCAAAATCAGACTGTGTGAACGATGAGATATCATTCCTTAATTTTGCTAAATTCATAGGTGGAAAATACTTCAACAAGAACTTCTCTGTCATCTGGTTCCATGTAGTAATAGAACCTTTAGAAAGTGAGTTCAACCACCATTTGGCTTTTCCCTTTAATAAAAATAGAAATAACATTAAATAGATGCCATCATCCGTTGCTCCATTGATCTTGAAAGTGTCACATATCTCTAAGAAATCCGGGGCATTTAAATCCTCATCTAGCAAACCATCAAAATGTATCAACTGCTGCACCATCTGAATGATGTTTGATTTAATCTCAAAATTATTGGCTGCAATAGCGAGTCTCATTATGTTTGTTCCATTATCTGTCACAGTCAGTTTGGTATAGTCAAACATAGTCATCTGACGGTCTACCATGATTACTATCTCTTGATTATGTTGAACCTTTTCTTGATGCTTTTGCCTTAAATTTTGATGGAACGTTCTCTCTATTTCAAGGTCTTCAGGTTCTAGCTCAGTTGTGTTGCTTTGAGTCATACACCGCTAAAATCCCTAAAAAGAGTAGAGACCATAACAAAATTAAAAGAATGAGACTAAAAAAAGAAAGGTAAAATGAAACGAAAAAAATTACAAAAAGGAAAAATTAGCAAAATTACTAGATATAAAGTGTTTCTAATATGTTAGTTCCAGACAACAACGCCAAAAACTTCATATGATCTGAGGCCAACATCTATAGATCGAATAGGCAAGTACACCTACCGAATATAGTATAGCATAGGATTATCGAGTGTCGATCCCTCAAGGACTAAAAGTACTAGTATTAGCTCTTTCTTTATTATTTAATCGGTGAATTTAAGTGAATTAATTAACTAATTAAAAACTAAAATAAAATAATTCAACAAACTAAAATAATAAAAATATGAACTAAAGAGTGGGAAAAAAGGTGACCAATATGACAAATAGCACTCAAATATTGAATCCCACTAAAACTTATTAAGAAATTAATTTTCCAAAAATACAAACTAATTCAATATTTATGGAACCGTGGAGATCCCTTTAGTATGTTAAAATCCTTCTCAAGATAATTAACAACTAATTATAGTTTGATTAATTGGAATCTCTTCCTAATTAAAACCCCTAAAATTTAGGTTTGACCCTAATCTAGAGAATTTATGTTATTCTATCTCTAGGATTACATGCAACTCCTTTCAATTGTGCTAAATAATTGAATAACTTGATTTCTCAATCTAAGTTTAAAGAATTGTAAAATAAGAATCAATATTCCAGACATATCAATTCGAGGAGATAAAGAGCAAATATAATTAAATTTCATAAAATAATGAAAATATAGTATTTTCTAAAGAAAATCACAATTCAAAATTGTTCTTAGGGTTCATCATACGCAAGTGCCTAACTAAATTAGTTCATAATGAAATTACTAGCTAACATCAAAATAGAAAGAAAATAAAATAGAAAAGTTTTCATGATAAAACTCTTGTAGCTTCGAATTCTCTTCAAGCTTAAAGGATGACCAATAATTCTCCTCTTTTGGACAACTTTTTCTCCAAAAAAAAAAAACAAAACAAAACTTTTTTCTTGAAATTCTCCTCCTCTATGTATAATCTCCTACTCTCCCTCAAAATAGGAAAAAAATATATATACACCTCTTCTATTTAGGAAAATAAGAAATCCTTCTTTAGCAAAGGAACCGATGAACATCCCAAACTGCATGGACAACTTCTCAATTAAATTAGGAAAGAATCTGAATTTTGTCTGGAAAATATCAGAATTGGTCCTTAAACTGTCAAATTTTATTTGATCCCTGAACTTATGAAACTGTACAATTCCACCTAGAAAATTCTTATAATTCATCTATTAGCTCTAATTTTCAAGATTTCCTATAAAATTACAAATATAAGCTAAAAGTGAGACATCATCTAGTAACTTTTTTTAAATTAGAGTCAATTAATAATAAAACTAACCCTAAAAATACTAAAAATAAAGAATTATATAAAAAAATATATACTAAAATGACTCTTATCAAACTCCCTTAAACTTGGAGTTTTACTTGTCCTCAAGCAAAGAAAATAAATAACAACAAAACTATTCAAATCACAATTGCAAACTCTTGAATTTAGAAAACTTCATAATAAACTAATGCAATCAAACTCATGAGAAAATTTATGACATTGAAGTTCACATCAAAATTTTGTAACCAATTCCAACCATAAATCAATCAAGAAATATGCAAAAATCACAATACGCCTATTTCACTTTTGATGTAATTTAAAAACAAATATAATATAATCTAGCATTGTCAAACCTCTTCCTGAAATAATGTTATGCATAATTCCATAGGCAAGAGAACACATAATCAATCTCCACTAATGTAATTATATTATGAATCAAGGATCAAACGGTATTTATTAGCTTGTAATATGGCTAGGGACGAAAGGAAAATGGCTTGCCAAAGAAAAAGATAAAAGGTACAAGCAAGAGAATTCCTAGAGCTAAATTAATCAAGTGACAATAAAAATTCTCATATCAAATCCAAAATTTTCTAAGTTGTCTAAGTCACATCCTTCTTTTATTCCTTAGTAACAGTCATTCGAACAATCCAAATTTATTACAAAACTCAAGAGTAAATTGGGCACATAACGAATCTCACATAAAATTTGTGAACTCTAAATAATTTAAGCATTAGAGCTCAAAAGACTTCACACTACTCAAATTTTTTCCCTTTTTTTTAAAATTTTTTTGACACTAACCCAAATAACCAACAAATTATAAATATACAAACATTACACATCCCAACTTTCTTTTTTCTTCTCAAATATCAAACACTTGCACATATGCTCAAATATATAATCAAAAAGGAAATTCAACTTTCTCAACAAACATAATTGAAATTCTAGTGCCACTTAAAAATTTCAATTCTAAAATTATTTTGGCGGGTAGGCCATAATATGAGTTATATGGTAATAAGGTTAAGGGTACCAATCTAGTATTAAGGTAGTTGGGAGAAACAATGCTCAAAACATTAAGCCACAAACAGCTAAGAGCAAGGGAAATGCACATCAAGGCTAAATTCCTAAGCCTAAAAAGGCTAATCATGCATTCATCTACAATAAGAAACATGCTCACCCCAACAAACATAATAAATTCTCTTCTACTCCTAATCATTCATTCACATGCTCACACTCACACTCACATCATAGTATGAAAATGACCCCTATTCATACCAAAACTATGTATAGGAAAAAGACTTATAAGTCTAAACTCCAATGTCATTATGCATGAAGGTTGGTCATATAAATATCTATTGTTATATTAGGAAGGCTCACCTCAAATTAAAGGACCCTTCAAGCCCTAACCCCTAAGGACCCAAGTATGCTAAGGTACCTAAACAAAAGTGATTTGTTTATGTTGTGTAGGATTATATGGTAGCCACCAATGAAGACAATGATTAGCATGTGGATAATGGATGCTCAAAGAATATGATGAGCAACAACAAGCTATTCATAGCCATAAAAGAGAAAGAAGGTGGCAATGTCACTTTTGGGAACAATGCCAAGGGTAAGGTAATTGACATTAGAACAATTGGTAAGAATGGTTGTTCACTTATTGATAATGTTCTCCTTATAGATGGTTTGCAACATAATTTAATTAATGTAAGTCAATTATATGATAAAGGTAACAAAGTTACCTTTGAATCTAGAAAGTGTCGAGTTACTACTTTGATGAATAAAAGGGTAATCTTCAAGGGTGAAAGGAGGGGCAATACTTATTTAATTGACTTAGACAATTTAGCTAACCAATCTTTCAAGTGTCTTATGTCCCTTAGCAATGAGGCTTGGCTTTCACATAGAAGACTTGGCCATGCTAGCATGAAACTCCTACAAAGCCTGTCTAAAGGAGAGCTAGTGGCAGGTCTTTCCAAGCTAAAATTCTCAAAGGACAAGATATATGAACCATGCCAAATAGGGAAGCAACATCTATCTTTGTTTAAGGCAAAGAATGTTGTAAGTATATCTAGACCTATTTAACTTATCTTTATGGACTTGGTTGGACCTATTTGGAGTGCTAGTTTAGGTGGAGTATTATGCATTTGTCCTAGTTAATGATTACTCTGTTTACTTGGATATCCTTTCTAGCTCATAAAAATGATACTTTGATGCTTTTAAAAGTTTTTCAAAAAGAGTTCTAAATGAAAAAGGTTACTTCATTTCTTCTACAAAAAGTGACCATGGAAAGGAATGTCAAAATAAGTCTTTTGAAACTTATTTCTAAGAAAATGAGATTTCTCATAACTTTTCAACTCCTAGAACACCAAAACAAAATGGTGTTGTAGAGAGGAAAAATAGAACACTAGTAGAGATTGCTAGAACCTTGCTCAATGAGTACTCCATTGCCTAATTACTTTTTGTTGGCCTAGGGCACCAAGAAGGATGGTTGAATTGGTGTACAATTACAAAAAATCAAAATGAGGGATAAGGTGTTTAAAAAGTTGAGTAGAAGAAGAGAACAATAGACACAATAATTTATAGTGGTTCGGGTGTTAACCAACCCTACTTCCACTCCCTAATTCTCTATAATTGTGTATTTCACTCAACTCAAAAGGTGTTTCCAAGCTCACACGAAACTTTTACAACTTATGTTTTCTAAGCTCACACAAAAATCTCTTACAAGTGTTTTCAAGACTCACACAAAAATCTCTTACAAGTGTTTTCAAGGCTGACACTAAAAACCTCTCATAAGTGTTTTCCAGGCTCACACTAAAACCTCTTACAAGTGTTTTCAAGGCTCACACTAAAACCTCTTATAATGGTGCTTATTACTCATACCAAACAATCACTAAAGCATAAATAAGAATTGAAAGAATAAGTAGCAAATTAGCAAGAGTATAGTTACAAATTAATGAATTCTCTTGCATTTACATCTATTTGATGGAATATTTATAGCTCATATTCATTAAAGAGAAGTTAGACTAAAATTATCCATAAATCTATAATATGTGTTAGGCATATTCAAAATTAAATGCTTGTCAAACTGAAGTTATGGTCGCTACTATCTTTTGCAATGGCAAATTTCCAATTTCCATAGAGGAGCCAAAAATTTATATGAAAAACATCGTTTGTATCTAATGGTCAGTCCACGTGTCAACTTTTCATTAGTCATCCAGGAAAATATAGTTGTTATGTTCTAACCATTCTCAAAAGTTGCAGTCGTGAGATATCAATGCCTTGAGCACGATTGAGACTGTGAATTCCTCTATTTGAAGAGAAAACTTCAACTGTTTGAGTTGCGATCGTGAACAAACTTTTGCCCTCACAATTTTTTATCTTCAAAAGACACTTGGGACACTTGGCAAGTTGTAATTATGGCTTTGGTTCTCTGCTTTGTCACTATGAAAGTTTCAGTCACAACTTAAGCGTGACACACATCGAAAATTCTTTTGTGACTAAGGCTTCGCCAACTTTAGGTGTGTCGCAGCAACAAAGTTGTCCACGAATTCCTCTAGCCTAGCTTCATCATTCCTTGTGACTAATTCACGGTCGCGATTTACAATACACTCATCACGAATTAGAGTGAACTTTACAAGGTTAGAGATTTGAACTCCATCTAACTTTCATTAACAAAATCTAACTTGTAATCTGTAAAAAGTCACTTAATGAAAGCATTAGAATTGATCAATCTCTATTGCCAAGATCAAAAGAGGTTCATGACTTAGGTTAAATCAACCTGGTCTAACAATCTCCCCCTTTTTTATTTTTACAACTTAGATTAATCCTAAGGGAAAAAATAAATGCATGAGTTCTGAAGTTGTGAAGTTGGAATGCTAAATTGTTTAATATGGACTTAGAATCTTTAGCAAAAATTTCTAAGTTTGACTTCCAAACAATTAAGGTAAAAATTCTAAAAAAATATTCTAAGTATGATAAGTATGATGCTCCCCCTCAACTTATGCTATTATTTTTTCTCCCCCTTTGATTCTTTCTTGATTCTATCTCTCCCCCTTTGGCAAGATCAAAAAGAGGGTAAAGAGAAAAGACCAATTGCATAAAACTAAATAGACAAGTATTCATAGGGAGTAAATACATAACAAAGTGAAATAAAGCAATAATAATAAGACAGAAAATGTCAAAGAACAAACACTTTTTATATATATTCATAACAAGTTGTGGGATCACAATTTTTTCATTCAAAAAGAAAAAGAAAAAAAATACAAAGAGAACCTACACTAGAAAGCAAGAGAATTATCATTATCTTTAGAAATTTCTTCTTCTTTTTCATTATCTCCACCTTCTATCTTCAACTCCATCATGGACTTATTCTTCTTAAGTATCCTTAAACTCAATAAAGTCCAAAAGGCGGCAAGGAGGAACTCCCAACTTCTCTTACAAGTCCACCATGTCACTATGAAGATGTGAGAGAAAAAGGAATCTCCTCTTCATCATTCTCATCATCTTGTCCAATTTGTTGTTGATGGTGGCAACAGACAGTTTTGTTGTATGCTTAGGTTGAGGAGGGATTAGTAAGACTCCTTCTTCAATAATGATCCTCTTCCTTTTGGTGGCTTAGGAGGATTCCATCTTTTTAGCCCCAAATGCACCTAAGGTATAGGTATATATATCTAGGTAAATGGCTTTGACATTGATTAGTAGGTAAGATCAAGCAAATTCTATGATGGAACGAGTTTCTTAGTAAGGAACTTTTCATTGTCCTCATTAAGAGCCCCTATAAAATGATAGATGGTTGTGATATGAGATGAAAGATTAAATTGGCTTTTGGCCTGATGCTCATATGGATCAATTGATCCATAAGATACCGACCTATTTGAATGGGTTTGTTCTTGACAAGGTAGAATAAGAAGGCTAAGTCTTTTAATGATACTTTCTCGTTCCCATCACCTTTAGCATTGATGGAAAAGGTGATGATATAATGGAGTATCCAAAGAGGTAAGGTTTTTATGCATTTGGCTAATGAGGTTTTTGGGTCATGTTTGGTTTTAATTGAAATTTTTGACTAAAATTCAGAATAAATGACATCAAGAGCAGAGATAATAAAGGGGATATTTTCTCGAATTTGAAGATTAAAAAGGGAGGAAAGTTGTTCAAAGGTAATAAAGTGGGGATCACTAAAAGCTCAAAAAACTAAACCGTATTGACCTGCTTTCAATTCTACTTTGCGACTGAGTTATGTCGTGCACATGAACTCTCTAACCACTTCTTCATATCCAAGTTCATCTCAAAAGAGAAACTCGATCTAGCCCAAGTTCGACAGGAATGCATGAATTTCATCAATAAGCCTAAGCGTCACTAGCAGAAAGGTTAAAGGAATTTTATTGTGGAGGATAGTTTGGAGGAATTTGCTCGGTAGCATTCCTTTTCCTCTTTAGTAATGTCCTTCATGAGATGAAGTGCGGGAGGAACAGAGGGTTGAGTAATGGCTTTGCCTTTTTCTGCTATGGAAATTTTCTTGAGACCCATTTGAGAAGATTTGAGAGACTTGAGAATTTGAAGAATTTGGAAGAGAGAAATGATAAGGATTAGATGAAGTGAGGATGGTTATTGTTTTAAGGGGTATTTATAGCCATTTGAAGACTATAAATGGCTAGAAATGGATTTATGAAGAGATAGAAATGGTTGGCAATCAAATCACTTCATGGTTTGACAATTACTAAAATTTGCGTTCGCGATTTTAGGAATCACAATCACGATTTCTAAAAAATGCGAGTAACAGACAAAAATTCCTCGGGAATATGTGCTTTCAACGGTAAAAAAAAAAATTAAATCTTGACTAAATTCACATTGGAGAGTGATTTTCGTGACTGCGAATTGACATTTATCAGTTGATTGTCATGGAATACTAATTCTCGACTGTGAACAATGGATGGCGACTGCGAATTATGAGGCATCAAGGATAAGAAGAAGAATTAAGTTTTTGAAAAATTCAAAGTTTTGATCCACTTGTTGATGTTTAATATATTACAATATGTCATAGAAAAGCACAATTGCGGTCAAAATTAAGACATCTTAAAAGATCAAGTATCAAAAACAATAAACACATATACAATTAACACATAAGACCAAATTTTCACTTTTAGGAGCTTCCATCAAGCATTCTCAATTCTCTCTTAATGAAATTCCATCTTTCTTCATTGAGAGGTTTAGTGAAAATATCTACAAGTTAATGATTTGTGTCAATAAATTCTAACAAAACATCACCCTTTTGAACATGATCTCTAAAAAAATGGTGTCTAATGTCTATGTGTTTACTCCTAGAGTGTTGAATGGGATTTTTAGAGAGATTGATAACAATAGTGTTGCCAAATTTAATGGGAATGTGATCAATCACTTTGCCAAAATCCATTAATTGTTGTTTCATCTAAAGGACTTGGGTGCAACAATAATCTGCAGCTATATACTCGGCTTCTGCGGTGGATAAGGCAACCGAAACTTGTTTTTTGCTAAACCAAGATATTAGACATTCTCCTATAAATTGGTAAGTTCCAGAAGTGTTCTTTCTATCTAAAAGACTACCTGTATAATCTACACCCAAATAACCTATGAGACAAAAAGATGAGTCCCTAGGATGCCATGAACCTAAGTTTAATATGTCATGTAAACATTTGAAAATTCTTTTAACAGCATTTAAATGTGATTTTATAGGAGAAGATTGAAACCTAGCACACATGCATACACTAAACATAATATCAAGCCTAGAAATAGTTAGATAAAGTAAAGATCCGATCAAATCTCGATATCTTTTTTCATTTATCATCTTACCCGATTCATCTTTGTCTAACTTGATGATACCACTCATGAGGGTTTTTGTTACTTTGTAACTATCTATGCCAAACTTCTTAACTATCTCCTTTGTGTATTTGGCTTAGTTGATGAAGATCCCTTCTTTGGTTTGCTTGATTTATAGACCAAGAAAGAACTTGAGCTCTCCCATCATGCTCATTTCGAATTCTCTAGCCATACACTTAGCAAAATCCTCATAAAGAGATTCATTAGTAGCACCAAAAATGATATCATCAACATAAATTTGTACAATAAGTGTATCATGTTTATGCCTTTTAACAAATAATGTAATGTCCACCATTCCTTTTTCAAAATCATTTTTCAAAAAAAATGAACTAAGCCTTTCATACCAAGCTCTTGGAACTTGTTTCAATTCATACAAGGTGCTATTTAATTTAAAAACATGATAAAGAAAATTATGAGACTCAAAACCAGGAGGTTGTTCAACATAAACTTCCTCCTCAATAACTCCATTTAAAAATGCACTTTGTACATCCATTTGAAAGAGTTTAAAATTCATATGGCGTGTAAAGGCTGAAAAAATCCTAATGGCCTCTAATCTTGCTACGGGAGAAAATGTTTCATCATAATCTATGCCTTCCTCTTGGTTGTAACCCTTAGCAACCAATCTAGTTTTATTCCTAGTGATGAAACCTTGCTCATCTAACTTGTTCCTAAACACCCATTTGCAACTTATAATTGGGTGTTCTTTAAGCCTAGGGACAAGTTCTCATACCTTATTTCTCTCAAATTGGTTGAATTCCTATTGCATGGCAATCACCCAACTTTCATCATTAAAAGCCTCCTCAATGGCTTTTGGCTCAAGTTGAGAAATAAAAGCAAGATTATTATCTAAAACGTTAAGATGAGATCTAATACTTACACCCTTAGAGGTATCACTAATAATCAAATCTTTGAGGTGATCCTTGGAGAATCTCCAATCCTTGGGTAAATATTGACTTGGCATAACTTTTTGCTGATGTTATGGTTCCTTATCTGCTCTTGATGATTCATTTTCTTCCTTATCTTTATCATCTTTTCTTGTAGTGACTTCTAACTCCAATTTTTCAAAGTCACTTACAAGATCATCAATAAAAAATACTTTTCCCAAGATCAAGTTTACTAGATTCATTAAAAACAACATTCATAGACTCTTCAACTACCATAGAACTCTTATTAAAAAACTCTATAAGCCTTGCTAGAGGTGGAATAACCTAAAAATATACCTTCATTAGTCCTAGAATCAAATTTTCCAAGATTATCCTTAGTATTCAATATATAGCACTTGCAACGAAATACTCTTAGGTATGATATCTTGGATTTTCTACCATTCCATAGCTCATAAGATGTTTTATTGAGAATGTATTTTTTAAAAACTCTATTTGCAATATAACATGAAGTATTAATGGCTTCGGCCTAAAAGTAATTCGGTAAAGAATACTCATTGAGCATGGTTCTAGCCATTTCTACTAGTGTTCTATTTTTCCTCTCTGCAACACCATTTTGTTGTGGTGTTCTACGAGTTGAAAAGTTATGAAAAATTCTATTCACCAAACAATAAGTTTCACAAGACTCATTTTGAAATTCTTTTCTATGGTCACTTTTTGTAGATGAAATGAAGTAACCCTTTTCATTTTGATATTTTTTTTTTTTTTTTTACAAAGCTTGTTAAAGCATCGAAAGTATCATTTTTATGAGCTAGAAAGGAAACCCAAGTAAACCTAGAATAATCATCAATTAGGACTAGTGCATAATGTTTTCCACCTAAGCTAGCACTTCTAGTAGGTCTTCTTAAGTCTATATGAATTAGTTTAAGAGGCTTAGATGAACTTACAACATTTTTAGATTTGTAGGAGGCTTGATGTTGCTTCCCTATTTAGTAAGGACCACATGTCTTGTCTTTAGTAAAACTTAGCTTGGGAAGGCCTTCCACTAGCTTTCCTTTTGATAGTCTTTATAGTACATCCATGCTTGCATGTCCAAGCCTTCTATGTCATAACTAAGCCTCATTACTAAATGACATAAGATACTTGAAAGATTGGTTAGCCAAATTATCTAAGACAATTGAGTAGGTATTGCCTTTCCTTTCACCCTTGAAAATAACCTCATCATCCACTAATGTGGTGACTCGAGATTCTCTAAGATCAAAGGCAAATTTATTACCTTTGTCACATAATTGACTTACACTCAACAAATTATGTTGTAAGCCATTAACTAATAAAACATCATCAATTAAAGAACAACCATTCTTACCAATAGTTCCAATGCCAATTACCGTACCCTTGGCATTATTACCAAATGTGACATTTTCACCTTCTTTTTCTTTCAATGCCATGAATAGCTTCCTATTGCCCATCATATTCTTAGAGCATCCACTATCCACATGCCAATTTCTTCATTTATTAGTAGTTGCCACAAATCCCTACACAATGCAAGTAAATCACTTTTTCTTAGGTAGCTAAGCATACTTGGGCCCCAGAAGGTTAGAAGTTAAAGGTCCTCTAATTTAAAGAGAGCCTTTCTAATATAACAATGAATATTAATGTGCCCATATTTCATACAACAGTGACATTGGAGTTTAGACTTGTGAATCTTTCTCCTATGCACAAACTTAGTATAAGTAGGAGGCCTTCTCATACTTTGGTTATATAAGTGCATTAGTGATGAGGAGTAGTAGAGAAATTGTTTATGTTTTTATGTGTGAGCATGTTTCTTGTTATACATGTAAGCATGATTGGCCTTTACTGAAATAGGCCTTGAGCCATTTTGTACTATACATTTGCCTTTAGGCATTGGGAATTTTGTGTTTAGAGCACTTTTCTTCCTCATGACTTCAACACTTAAGCTTTGAGGTGTTGTTGCTCTAACAAATATAGCGAGTGTAGATGTGAAGGTTGAGGCTTTATTAAATCCTAGACCATGCCTAATTAAGGGAGACTTTTGTGATACTATGAGCGTATCCAAAGCTTTCTTACCCTTATGAAATTTAGAGATAGAGCTTCTAAGCTCAATGACTTCTCTCTTTATAGTATCAGTTTTTTTTTTCTCAATGACACTAATGATGAAGATGATTTAGAAAGATTTTTTATTAATTTTTTGAGTTCTTCATTTGAAGTCCTCAATTCACTTATAATATCATTAAGGGATTTGTAATCATCCTCTAATTTTAAGCATTTTCTCTTATAAGATTTCATTTGTGACTTATACTTGTCACATCTCATAGTGAGAGCTTCCTATAAGCTCTTCATCTACATCATCTAAGTTACCATAATCTAAATGAGAATGAGATGAAGTGTTTACCTCATTATAAGAGTTTACTAGAGCCATGAAGCATATATTGGCAATCTCTTCATCCTCACTTGAGTTATCATCCCAAATGGCTTTGAAGCTTTTTTTCTTCTCTTTGTCCCCTTTCTTCTTCTTCTTTAGCTTGGGATAATCATATTTGATGTGGCCTTGCTTGCCACACTCATAATAAGTGACTTCATTTGAACTTTCTCTAAGATTAGTAGTTGTCTTTTTGAAGTTCCTTTTTTCTTTTTTTCTTCTAATGATCTCCTTAGTCCTTCTTGAGAACATTGCTAGCTCTTCTTATTCTTTGTCACTCTTTTCTTCACTTGAGGTAGTTTCCACTTCCTTCTCTTTGGTTGAAGATTTGAGTGCCAAGGTTTTTCTTTTAAGTTTTTCTAATTTTTCTTCTTGACCCTCAATTTCTTCATTTCCTCGTCCTTTTTTAAGGCTAACTTATGAGTTAAGAGTTTGCCTATTAAAACATCCATAGAAACCTTCCTAATCTCTGGATGGACTCTTGTATGCTACATACTCTTGCACTAAATTTATCTAATGGAAAAGTTTTAAGGATTTTAGTATTTACCTCATAATTGGTGAGTGTCCTTCCAAATTTCTTCTTATTTGTGACAATAAAAAGGAGTCTATTTGTCATTTCGGTGATACTTTCATGGTCTTTCACCATGGAGAGCTCCCATTCTGTCACATACATTTCCAACCTACTTAATTTCATAAGTGTTGTGCCCTCATGATAGTTTTCTAGAGTCTTTCATATGGCATAAGCTGCTTAGCAGTGTTGTACTCTTCCAATCTCTTTCCTTGAGAGAGAGCTTAAAAAAATTGTCATGACTCTCTTGTTCTTGCCATTTGACCTTCTATAGGCTTCAATCCATTATTCTCTTAGAATGAGTTCTTCATTTCTATCCACTACTTTGGTGGGTGGCACCCATTCTATGACTACAACATCCCAAAGATCCATTACATCTATATTAAGATAAATCTTCATCTTATACTTCTAATGAGTATAGTTAGATGCATCAAAGTGGGGCTTAAGGTGTAAATGGATTTCCTTTTATGTCATGATCTTTGCTCACCCAATTAA
Organism: Omphalea diandra; assembly: GCA_949677035.1. Taxonomy (NCBI): domain Eukaryota; kingdom Viridiplantae; phylum Streptophyta; class Magnoliopsida; order Malpighiales; family Euphorbiaceae; genus Omphalea; species Omphalea diandra. Next base: position 52,150 of record CATIWR010007289.1, on the reverse strand, counting down.
GGTTTGTTTATGAGACTTGGCTCTGATACCACTTGTTCGCCTAGGGCACTAAGAAGGGAGGTTAAATCAGTATTTAATTAAAAAAATTAAAATGAGTGATAAGGTGTTTAAAAAGTTAAGTAGAAGAAGAGAATAATAGACACAAGAGTTTATAGTGGTTCAGGTGTTAACCAACCCTACGTCCACTCCCCAATTCTCTACAATTAGGTATTTCGCTCAACTCAAAAGGTGTTTCCAAGCTCACACCAGACTTTTACAACTTGTGTTTTCTAGGCTCACACAAAAACCTCTTATAAGTGTTTTCAAGGCTTATACTAAAAACCTCTCACAAGAGTTTTCAAGGCTCATACTAAAACATCTTACAAGTGTTTTCAAGGCTCACACTAAAACCTCTTACAAGTGTTTTCAAGGCTCACACTAAAACCTCTTACAATGGTGTTTATTGGTCATACCAAACAATCACTAAAGCATAAATAAGAATTGAAAGAATGAGTAGAAAATAAGCAAGAGTATGGTTATAAATTAATGAATTCTCTTGCATTTACATCTTTTTAGTGGAGTATTTATAGCTCATATCCACCAAATAGGCGTTAGACTAAAACTATCAACAAATCTCTAAGATGTGCTAGGCAAATTCAGCATTAAATGCTTGTCAAGATGAAGTCGCATTCGCTACTATCTTTTCGCGGTAGTGAATTTCCAATTTCCATAGAGGAGCCAAAAATTTTCATGAAAAATATCATTTGTGTCTAACAGCTAGTCCACATGTCAACTTTTCATTGGTCATCCAGGAAAATATAGTCATTGTATTCTAACCATTCTCAAAAGTCACGATCATGAGATATCAATGTATTAGGTGAGACTAAGACCGCAAATTTCTCTGTTTAAAGAGAAAACTTCAACTGTTTGAGTTGGGATCACGAACAAACTTTTGCCCTCATGTGTTTTGATCTTCAATAGATACTTGGGACACCTGGCAAGCTGTGGTTGTGGCTTCAGTTCCCTCCTTTATCACTATGAAAGTTGTGATTCCGACTCAGACATGACACACACTGTGAATTCTTTCGTGACTAAGGCTTTGCCAACTTTGGGTGCGTCATGGTAGCAAAGTTTTATGTGAATTCCTTTGGCCTAGCTTCATCCTTCCTTGTGACTGATTTGCGGTCGTGATTTACAATAACTTACCACGAATTAGAGTGAACTTTACAAGGTTGGAGATTTGAACTCCATCCAGCTCCCAATGATAAAATCAAACTTATAATCTGCAAAACATCACTTAATGAAAGCATTAAAATTTATCAATCTCTATTATCAAGATTAAAAAAGGTTCATGACCTAGGTTAAATCCACTTAGTCTAACACTTTTGGCCAAAGCCATCAACACTTCTTGTTATATTGATAATTGTGTTTTCAAAAGACCTATTCTTAATAAAACCTCTTACGAGCTTTGAAATGGTAAAAAGCCTAAGTTGTCATATCTAAGAGTTTTTGGGTGCAAATGCTACATCTTAAATACCAAGAACAACCTTGGAAAATTTAATTCTATGATAAATGAAGGTATTTTTCTAGGATATTCGACCTTTAGTAAAGCATATAGAGTATTTAATAAAATTATTATGGTCAAGGAGTCAATGAACATTGTGTTTGATGAATCTAGTAAACTTGATTTAGGAAAGGTTCTTTTATTGATAGTCTTACAGGTGATTTTGAGAAAATAGAGTTTGAGTCAACTTCAAGAGAAATGGTTATAGTCTTTGGTGAAAACAAGTCATCAAAAGAAGAAAAGGAATCCTAACCATAATAAGCAGAAATGTAAGCTCAAGATCTTCCCAAGGATTGAAGATTCTCTAAACATCACCCAAAGGATCTAATTATTAGTGATACATCCAAATGAGTAAGTATTAGATCTCAACTTAATGTATTAGATAAAAATCTTACATTTATTTCTTAATTTAAGCCAAAATCTATTGATGAGGCTCTTAATGATAAAAGTTGGGTGATTGCCATGTAAGAGAAACTCAACCAATTTGAAAGAAATAAAGTATGGGATCTTATTCCTAGGCCTAAGGAACACCTTATTGTAGGATGCAAGTGGGTGCTTAGGAATAAGTTAGATGAGTAAGGTTTCATTACTAGAAACAAGGCTAGATTGATTGCAAAGGGGTACAACCAAGAGAAGGCATTGATTATGATGAAACCTATGCCCTCGTAACATGTGACATGAACTTTAAACTTTTTCAAATGGATGTTAAAAGTGCATTTTTAAATGGTCTCATTGAGGTGGACGTTTATGTTGAAAAACCTTCAGGGTTTGAATCTCATTTTTTTTTCCAAATCATGTTTATAAATTAACTAAAATCTTATATGGTTTGAAACAAGCTCCAAAGGCTTGATACAAAAGGCTTATCTCATTTCTTTTACGAAATGATTTTAAGAAAGGGAAGGCTAATACTACTTTGTTTGTCAAAAAGCACAATCAAGATAGACTCATTGTATAATATATGTTGATGATATTATATTTGGTGCTACTAATGAATCTCTTTGTAAGGATTTTTCCAAGTGTATGATGAAGAAATTTGAGCTAAGCATGATGGGTGAGCTTAAGTTCTTTCTTGGCCTACAAATCAAGCAAACTAAAGAGGGCATCATCATCAACCAAGCCAAGTATGATCTACTCAAGAAATTTAGCATGAATGGATGCAAAGTAGCAAAGTCACCAATAAGTGCTACCATCAAACTAGACAAAGATGAATCGTGTAAGTTAGTTTATGAAAAGAGGTATAGAGGTATGATTGGTTCTCTTCTCTATCTCACTACCTCTAGACCCAACATCGTGCTTAGTGTATGTATGTGTGCTAGGTTTTAATCATGCCCTGAGGAATCATATCTTAATGTTGTTAAAAGAATTCTTAAATTTCACAGGGTACATTGAACTTAGGTTTATGGTATCCTAGGAATTCATCTTTTAGTCTTTTAGAATATTCGGATGTGGATTATGTCATCCTTTAAAATATTTGGATGTAGATTATGCCAGTAGCTTATTCGATAAAAAAAAAAACACTTTGAAACTTGCCAATTTATAGGAGAATGCTTAGTTTCTTAGTTTTGTAAGAAACAAGTTTGAGTTGTTCTATCCACTGTTGAACGGGAATTTATAGCGGTAAGTTGTTAATGCACCCAATTTCTTTGGATGGAACAATAACTAAAGGATTATGGCAAAGTTGTTAATCACATTCTCATCAAATGTGATAACACAAGTGCAATAAATCTTTCAAGGAATCTCATCCAACACTTTAAGAGCAAACATATTGATATTAGACATCACTTTCTTAGAGAGTATATCTAAAATGGTCATGTGTGTTGGAGTTTATTGACACCAATCATCAACTTGTGAATATTTTCATAAAACCACTTAATGAAGAAAGAATGAACTTCATTAAGAGGGAGTTAGGAATGCTTGAAGGAAGCTCGCTAGGGTGAAAATTTATTTATTGAGTATGTTGATTTGAATGATTGAATAATTTGTTTGATATAAATGTATTTTAATTACTTTAGAGATTTAATTTTTTATGCAAATGTGGTTCTTTATGCCAATTTGCATGAATTAATCATCATTACATTAAGTGGATCACATTTAGAAAGACCATTTTCCCTTTTTCTTTCTTTCTTTTCTTTTGCTTTGTAATTCGCAGTTGTAATAAGAAAATCGCGGTTGCAATTTACAAGTACTCATTAACTTTCTATTGCACCTCTAATTCACTATCACGATTTTAGATCGCCATCACAAATTTTTTTCAAAATTCAAAAGTCTTGACTATAGACTCCTTCAGTTTCTAAGGAATTCTTGACTGTTATTCACTAATTTTGTAATTAGCAGTCACAACTTGAGGTTCGTGATCACGAATTAGAGTAACTATCAAACATTAATTGATTTGACTGCCAATCGATAGTACCCCCTCATTTATTGCAAATTTTAAATTTATTACCATTTTTCTTCAATTTTTTTTACCTATTTAAACCTCTCAAATGCCTCTCCATTTCACTTTTACCTATTCTCTTCATCTATATCTACCTTCTCTTAACTTTTATCATGGCACCTAAGAAGCTTTCCATAGTAGAAAAAGCTAAAGGCATAGCCTAACCTTTTGGCCCTCCTGCCATTCACTTGATGAAAGGAATAACTAAAGAAGAGAAAGACCGATACAAAGCTAACTCCAACAAAATAATCTAGCCTAACAAACTTTTGTCTTCTTTTCTCATTGAATCCCTTGATTTAAGGATGAAATTCATGCTTTCCTCTCCAATTTGGGCTAGAACGAGTTCATCTTTCAAGATGAACCCAGATACAAAGAAATTATTAAGGAGTTTATGTGCATGGTCACATTAATTAGAAGAGCATAATCTAATGCAAGTTAGTACGGTTAGTTTTTTGGGCATTTGGGGATCTTTATTTTATCACCTTTAAACAAATTTCTACCCTTTTCAATTTTCAAGTGATAGATGATATCCCTTTCATCATCTCTATACTTGACATCATCTAATCCAAATTTTGGTCCGAGATTTCCATCAAAACCAATCATGACCTAAAACATCTCTAGCCAAATATATTTGCACCCTTCCAAATTGGCTTCTTCAATGTATTATCACCTTTTTTATTAATGCTAGAGGTGATGGGAAGGAAAAGATCTCTCAAAAAGACTTAGCATTTTTGTTATGTTTAACCCAAGCATTTTTGTTATGTTTAACCCAAAACAAACCCATCCAAATTGGTTGATACCTTGTGGATCAATAGACTCACATGAGTATAAAGCCTAAAAGTCAATTCCTCCTACAATCTCATGTCACAGCCATTTATCGCTATGTGAGGGCTCTTATTGAGGAGAATGAGAAATTCCTCACTAAGAAATTTTTGCCCTCTTATAAATTCCTTGATTTACCTTACCTCATCAATGCCAAGGCTATTGATCATGACACTTATGCTTATACCTTTTGATCAATTGGGGCCAAAAGGCTTGAGTATACACAAGCCCCAAAAAGAAAAAGGCTTGTGATAAATGAGGGTGTTCAACCAATCCCATCTCTCAAATCTAAACCCAAGCCAAAGTTATTTGCCATCTCCCTCTCCTTAATTAATAAAAAATTGGACAAAGTAATGAGGATGATCAAAAGGAGATTTCTTCTACTTTTCTACATTCATAGTGACTTGGTGGTTCTTCAAGAGAAGGTGGGTGTTACACCTTACTACCTCTATGATTTTGAAGATTGGGAGGATACTTCAGAAGAAGAAGAAGAAGATTAAGAGGTAGAAGAAGGGGATGAAACACAATGAGGAGGTGGAGATGAAGACATTTAATACTCTAGAGATGATGCTAGCTCTCCAATCTTTTAGTGTTCTTTCTTAGTCTTGTAATCTTTTTATTTTTTTCTTTCATTCATTTTGTTTGTTTTGTGGCCTAAGTTTATGATCCCACATCTCTTTGTTTCTATTTATCTACATCAATAAATTTATTTGCAATTTGTGTTTCATATGTTTATTCATGAAGTATGATTTCTCTTTCATTTAATCACCTTATATTAATTTATTTGCAATTAGTATGATTTATAATTTACTCACTTTTAAATCCCTTTTTTATTCTATTTTTGATCTTGATAAAGGGGAGAGAAATAATGAAGGAAATTGCATTACATATAATCAAAGGGAAGTATAAGTTAAAGATGAGCAATCTAGTCAAAATTTCTTGTTAAACTTAATCATTTCTTTTTAGTTTTATTAGTTTCTTAAGAAGTTTAATTTGTTAAAAAATGTTAACCATCTCAACTTCACACTTATGCAATTCATTACCCTTTACAAAATCAATCTAAGTTGTCAAAATAAAAAAAGGAGAGATTGTTGGACTAGGTTGGTCAAACCTAGCTCAAAGATCTCTTTTGATCTTGACAATATATATTGATAAGTTCTAACATCTTGTTTAAGTGTCGATTTTACAGTTTTTAAGATAGGTTTGCATTGGAAGTTAGATGGAAGTCTAAATCTCAAACATTATGTAATAAGGCATACCAATTCGCGGACAAGAACCTTAAAATGCAACCGCAATCTTGTAACAAGAATGGATGAACATGATCTAGACAAATTTATGGACCAAATCGCAACCATGACCTTGCCAAAAAAGACATGATCTTCATACGGTCTGATTCGCGGTGACATTCACATTCCCAGTCATGATTGTGACTTTTATAGTTGTATGAAGGGAACCAAGTCTGCAACCAAAACTTGCCAGGTGTCTGAGATAACCGTTGACAAATCAAAATTTGTGAAGGTGAAATAGCTTTCGAGACTATGACCTATTGAAGCATTTTCTCCTTACCAAACAGAAGGATTCGCGATCACTGTTGTGTCCAAGAAGAACTTTAATCATATCTGGGACTTTTAGTTGATTGGATGAATGCAATGACTATTTTTCTTGGAAGACCAATAACAATATGCCACATGGACTAGCTGTTTGATACAAATGGGTTTTCTATTATGGATTCAGTCTTTTTAGCGCAAAATGGAAATTCACAATCATGAAATGCTAATCACGACCGTTAAACCAATCTGATAGGTATTTAACGCAAAATTTGTCTTGCTTACTTTAGAGATTTAGACACAGTTTCTTTGTAACATCTCTTTGGTGGTTATTAACTATAAATACTCTATCAAAACATATATGAATGAAAGAGAATAACATTAAATATAGCCAAACTCTTATAATTTTATTTTTCAACCTTAAAATCTTTGTATGTGAGTTGATTTTGTTGTGTGTAAGCATTAAACACCATTGTAATTGGATCTAAGAGTTAGCCTAGGTTGTAAAACTTTTATATAGGCTAATTATAAGCCTTTAGGAAAACACTTGAGAGGTTTCCTTATGTGAGCCCTAAAACACAAGTTGTAGAGTTGTGTGTGAGCCATAAAACACAAAGTATACAAGTTTGGTGTAAGCTTGAAAATACCATTTTGAGATAGTAAAGCACCCAATTGTAAGGAATTGAGGAGTGGACGTAGGGTTTATTAACACCTAATCCACTGTAAAATATTGTGTGTTCAGCCCTTTTCCTTCTCCTTCAATCTCCCAAATTCATTTTTCTTCCCTCCAAATTTTTTAAATTCCCACCAATTCAACCCTCTTTCATAGTGCTCAAGGGCCAACAAAATATATTGTAATCATTTTAAATTTGAATAAAATAACTTAATCTTTCATATTTTTTATTTTTTTAATAATTTTATTTTAAATAATATTTATTGATTATATGGGAGTCAATAAGTACTCTAAGGATTACATCACAATAAAGTTGAATAATTTAAAAAGTCTATACTATGATAATCAATTGGCTTTCAAAAGAATATGAGCAACTACACTTTAATATTTTTAAAATGGGTATGAATTTTTATGACAAATTTATTTGTCATAAAAGGAATTTTTACTATAAAAATCTTTTATTATGATAAATATATTCGTCACCAAAGTAAAATACTATTGTGACAAAATATAAATTGTTACAATATACATATTAAGATAAGATTATTTTGACAAACATAGTAACAAATCGATTTTGTCATGATATATTTATGGCAACAAATTGAATATATATTTTAACAAAATATTTTATAACAAGACATTAAATTTCTTGTAGTGGTGGTTGGCCAAGTGGCTCAGTGCTTCTTCCTGTATAGCCTTTTTAGTACTTTATTCTCAATATTGGATGATATGATTGAGATACAACTACTATAAACTTTAAAGGACCTCCATTTTATAAGCCATTTTGACTAGGGGTATGCCTCAATGGCTCATGTCTACTAGTTCTTAGACCATTATTACCATAACTATCATATATGAATAATGCCTGATGGATACTTGAGGTATGAACCTTTCATACATATTTTTCTTGGATTGCTTCTTTTATATACATGTTTAATTGACTACCTTCTTTTCAATAGGCTTAGGCCATTGAGCTAGGTCTAAAGGAGGGAAACAACCCTCTACTAGACTTGGACTTTTGCTACTCATAGTTCTAAAGGTGGAGTAAGGCCCAACACATGAAGAAGATCATTGTGTTTGATTGTGCTTGCATGAATAAGCTTTAGTAGGAATAAATATATATTCTTATATGCATAATTACACAATTAATTCTTAGGATATCTAAAATTTATGGGATACTTATAATGATTTATTTATTTTTATTTATAGCTCTGAGTCAACTATTATGAGCTCTCAGATATGTGGAATAAAGAGATGGTGGAGGCAAAAAGTTCCTATGAGTATCGACTACTAATGTGTCCCTCCATATAGGAGTGGTACCTTGAAATGAGGATGTTCCTCTGGAGGGAGGGCTTTGATAGCCATTTAGTGCCATAGAATCCTCCAATGTCCATGTTTTATGGTGTGAAGATGTTCAGTGTTACTTTGGAATTGAAGTTGGAAGGCAAGCTCAGGGAGGAGCTAGTGGATAGCATCATTGGTTACTAGATGGATGGCTAATTCACTCTTAGATACCATCTCAGTACTATCAACACATCTTTAGTCCTTTTCCCATCATGACAAGCATCATGGGATAGTGCTTTATTGTAAGGCATGAGGGACAAAGACCTAGTCAAAGCGGGAGCCTTCACAGTCACCATCAGTGAAGAGAAGTTGTAGTAAGGTGCACACTTATAGGTTTGTCGAGTTAAAGATGGTGATTATAAGTGAGATGGATCCTCTTTTAGAGGGCATGGTGGTGTTTTGTCGCTCCAATGTGATGGGCACTCTACCAGTGCTTGAGTTTACATGTTCCTCCTATAACTTTGTTATAACAAGTGTTACTCATGGAAGTTTCCCAGATCTTTATAGCTTATGTTATTATTTGTTATTCCTTATTTTCTAACTCAAAATTATTTTTATATAGATTTTTTAGGTCTAAGCCAAGCACTTAGTTGACCTATAGTGACCCTTAAAAGGACGTACACATATCAGCTACAAGTATTAAGTGAGTTGATGTATGCATGCTTAGGTATGCTTGTGTATGTGGTTATGCCTTAATCACCTAGATTTTTTATTTCTCCTTGTCATTCTAAAAGAAGGTCATCTAGAAGGATCAAGAACTACTAAAGGTACAAGTGGAGTCGCTTCTATACAAGGGCGACTTGAGAAGTCAAATGTAGAGGAGGATGCCAATAAGGATAAGAATGAGGTGTCATCTTGTTTCTTATTTAGAATAAAAGTATTTATACATTTTTAAATGATTTTGGGCATCTTATCCATTTTATTCCTCTTTTTTTATATTAAGCCTTTAGTTGCTTTAATTTTGTCATAATTAGAAATTTGTTTATTTATCATAGTAACATTTTCTTTTTTTCCTTGTTTCATGCATGTTTATTTGATGTGTTTACTGTCTTGATCATATGTATCACTAAAACCTGCCCTTATAATTAATAATTGCCATAATTATTATGCTTCTGCTGCTAGTGATAAGTATAGATCACCATGTTATCTATACAGATAACTAATCAAGTTTATATAGATAATTTTACTATTAATGCAAATGCCATCAACTATCCCTTAAAATACATTTTTATCTTCCCTTTTTTGGATTTTATAAAAACCTCAGCCATTTTTTACTTATAATATGGCTAAAGAGTTTTTAAAAACCCTTCATGCCCCAAATTGATCATCTCTTCATTATTAGGCTTTGAGTTTTGCACTATCTTTCTTTTGTCAAGCTCAATCTAGACTTTTTACATGTGACTTATAGTTTTTAGGACTAATCTATGTTATCCCTTAGTGCCTTAGAAGAAAGAGTTGAATAGTGCAATGACAAGTAATACAAATTAAAACTAAATGCAAAAATATATGAAGGATTAAGACACAAGATTTACAAAGGTTCGACATAACTTGCATACGTCCTTTCCTCTAGTATTTCTATTAAAGCCTTCACTATATTGATAGTTTAAGGTGTTATCAATAACCTTTACAAAAGTAAGTTTTCAAGCACTACCAAGCCTTTACAAGTGATAGATTCTCAGGCTCTATCATCTTTTTATAAGTCATTCACAAGTACTACTTAAACTTAACTCAAAATAGTTTTTAAGTACTACCTTAAACCTATTACAAGATATAGTTTTTGAGATTTCCCAACCTAAGGTTTCGTCAAACTAAATAGATTAATTTAAGAAGGAGGAAAAACTTTTTCACTTAAGATACTTTAAGTATTCTTATAAGGTATGCTTGATGAGTTTAAGAATGTGAAGAAACTTTCTTAAAAGCTTATTCTTCAAACTTTATTTTGAAGATAACTCTTGCAAGCTTTGAATAATGAAATTCTCTTAATTGCTAGATCACTTTTTTTTCACCCTTTTGATTGAGAATAGCTTTCACTAAAGAATACTCACATAAAAGAATAGTTCTCTATCTATTTCTATTAAGAATGACTCCTTCTATAGCATGAACAAAGAACTAGCCGTTAGAAAAAAAAAAAAAAAAAAGGTGTCACTTCACATTATAACTATAGGCTATCAACGCCCAATGAGTAATCTCTATTCCGATTGTTGAGGCATCAACCATCATTGATTTCATGCAATCGGGTAGTTATCAAATAAAATACACCTTCAACGGTCATTGACTATTGACCAAGGCTCTTCCTTTGACTTTTACATTTGTTAAATTCAATTTTTTTCAATGATCATTAGATAAAAATATAAAAATAATGATTATTATTTTTAAACCTCAATGTCGAATGGAGGAAGATCAATGCTTGTTGTTAATTCCCAAAAAGTATGATATTGGTGCTCTATTTTACAATATATATATAGAAATATTTAAACATTTACTAAAGGGTTCGCAACGCCCATTGGCAGCACCTTCAACGCCTGTTAAGATATAAATATAGCTCATTGAGGGGTCCAGACATATAACATAATCTAAAGCATTTTTCTAACACCTGTTGATAACTTTTGATGCCTGTTGGATGTGGTCAACACCTATTAAGATATTGAGTATATCTCATTGAAGGGTCCAGAGGCTTCAACATAATCTAAATAGTTTTTTCAATGCCTATCGTGAAGGACCAATGGCCATTTTGAGTTTTAGAGTATTTTACTGAATCTAAGGCACTTTGTCCAACACCCGTTGGAAAAGTGCAGTGCTTGTTGTGAAGGCAAGATCAACGCCCATTATTCAAAAGCAACTCTCATTGTGAGACTCAAAGAGCATAACTATGTCTGAGTAATTGTCTAACTCCTATTAGGAATATGGCAATGCCTGTTAAGAGGTCTAGAAAGCTATACTCAAGCTAGAGTGTTTCTTCAACACTTATTGTGATATTTCAATGCCCATTGCAAGATCCACAACGCTTGTTAGAGGTAGATAAACACCTATTAGTCTGTTAAGCTGAGTTTGCTTTGATCTTTACTCTTTAATATTTTGAGTTTTTAAACATAATTCCTCTTCTAATCATCATAGTCCAAAGAGTTTATTGTTCTTGCAAGATCTAACATAGATAACTTGGGCAAAGTTTAACTCTATGACTTATTTGTAATCATCAAAATAAGAGTTTAAACTTTTAGATTCAACAATCTATCCATTTTTTCATTTTAGAAATACAAAGATCTACTGATTATTCAAACAGTTAGGTGCCATCTTAGATTATCATATTTTAGCTATAGACAAGATTACTGTTTCTTGCTTATGTTACCTGTATATCCACAAGATGATGGAGCTTCTTAATTTACCCTATGATAGGGTGCTTTTTTATACTTCGAGGGAGGAAAAGGTGTTATTATCCCAATTATTGACCCAGTACCCTCACAAGAGTAGTTCTAAAATAGTTTGGGCTCAAATTTTGTCAGCTTTATTGCTTGGGGAGTATTTGTTTCACAAAGATTATGATGAAATAGATTTTAAGGCTCTCAACCATAGAGGAGATTGTGTTAGACAAGACATCAATGTTGGTAATTCTAGGTGAGACCTTAGCTAGTCTAGACAAAGTTATGTTAGGCATTAGTTGATCCTTTACTTCTTTGAGTATATGATTCTCCTACAGCCTTCTTTTTTCTTTAGTTTGCCTTACTATTTATTTTTATTTTTTATTCTAATTTTTATTTAAACAATCCTCATAGGCTTTAATCCAATGGGTAGCTCAATTTTGCTTAAGTAACCCTTTTGGTTTGTTTTGTTACCAAACGAGCTTTATTTTTCCTTTTCTTTTTCTTTATTTTTATTTTTTCCCTTTCCTTTTTTTTTCTTTTTTGCTCTTTTCTCTTTTATTCTTTATTTTTTTCGCCTTTCTTCTTTCTTTTTTCCTCTTTCCTTTTTCCTTTTTCCTTTTTCCTTTTTCCTTTTTATTTTTTACTTTTTCTTTTTTCTCAGATTTTATTGCAAGAGAGATTAGACTAATTAGAGGTTCCCACCATAGAGGTGAGACAATACTTCTCGTAGCATCATTTGAATCATCACCTACTGAGACCTATTTCTTTCATAGTCGAGTGGACCTAGTGGCTATGCTATGACTCTAACCATGACATTTGATGGACATTTATAAGACATAAAGTATATATTTAATTATGGTGATTTTTTGATTTTGTGTTCTGAATTTCCAACTTTAATTAAATTTTATATTCAAGAAATTTAAATTTTGATATTTAAGGTACATTAGGTGTTAAAAAGGGAGATTAGACATTAATTTACAAGATTCTTCAATTTTGGGGTAAAAAAAGGTGAAGAATATTTTGCGATAAAAGGTTTGCTGCGATAGGGCACGGGTACGACTTACCAATCCGAGGATGATGAATTTAGAAGAAGAAGAGCTACTTTTCAACTTTATTTTCATAATAAATCCCTTCATATTTAGGAGATTTGGTTTAAGAAATTTAACCTAAATTGAGATCTTCCTTTGATATTGTCCAAAACCAATTAGGAAGCCAATTCTCCTAAGGATTTTCGGAAGATGTTTGAGAGAGATTATTGTACGATAAATACGAGTCTGATTTCTTGCATGGAAGAAGGAGGGAAAACGTGGAGAGCAAAAGGAAGAAGGAAACCAACCTAAATTAGAAGACAATCTTCTCTTCCATTGTGAACTCATGAGTTTATTTCTTCTTCTTCTTCTTCTTTATAGTTTTCTTTTTTGATTCATGAGCTGATTTTCTTATAGCTAAGGTTATGAGAAGCCTTATTGCAACAATGGATTGATTTGATTTTATTTAATCATGATATTTTTATTTTCATACTGTCCATGAATTATTGTGCTTAAAGCTATTGAGAGATTGACCACCTCTTGATTGATTTATTTTATGTGAATGAATTGGGAAAGGATTTTGCATAATTGGTCAAATGTGGTGTGAATGATATATTGGAATGTATATATATGATTCATTTGATTTCATAGGTTTTCACAAAGAATAATGTGCTTTCTATCTCTAAAACTTTATAGAGGAATCTAAGGGTTACTTGATAGGAATAGGATTAATATGTCTTGGGAGGGAATATTAAGTAATTTAAAAAAAAATTCTCAATTTATAAAAATAATAAATTATCTTGATTGAATTCAATTGAAATCTATTAGACTAATTAGGTAGACCAATAGTATTGACTCTTTAAATATGATTGTTGCAACTTTAATTAAGTATTGATTTACTTTTATTTGCTTTTAGTCTTTAAATTTTTGTATTTTTTTAATCTTGAATTTCATAGTTTAATTATTCTCTTAAACTCAGTTGTCCAAATAATCATAGGTTAATTATAGTTTTAGTGCTTATTTTATTACATACTCATGGAATGATATCTTTTTACTATTTGATAAACTAGTGCACTTGCTAGGTATATTTAAATTTCAATTATCAAGTTTTTGGCATCATTGTCGGGGATTAAATTCTAAATAATATTAGAACTTGTAATCTTAATTAATTTGGATTTTTCTATTTTTTATTTAGCTTTTAACTTCTGCTTGTTTAGGTTGATTGGTGCATGACACGCACTAATGGCATGGAAACAGTGGGACTTGATCCTGAACTAAAATGAACTTTCCATATACGCTAAAAAACAAACAAAGGAAAAGAGTAAGAGTAAGTTGAAATCAGAATGGGAGATCTAGTGAATGCCAATTGAACTCTTTCAGATTATGTTTGTCCAACAATTGATGGAGCTACTTCTAGCATTAGTAAGCCAACAATCCAAGCTAACAACTTCAAAATCAAACCAGAAATCATTCAAATGATTCAAACCAGTATTCAATTTAGTGGGCTACCGAATGATGATCCTAATACACACATTGTCAATTTTCTAGAGATTTGTGACACCTTCAACGATAATGGAGTTAGTGATGATGCTATTAGACTTATGTTTTTTCCTTTTTCATTGTGAGATAAGGCTAAGGATTGGTTTAATTCACTTCCTTTAGGTAGTATCACTGCATAGGTTAATTTGACCAAAAAATTTTTGGCTAAGTATACTTCTTCCTTTAAAACAGCTAAATTAATAAATGATATTACTACTTTTGTTAAATTAAAGAGAGAAACATTATATGAAGCTTGGAAAAGATTTAAGGAGATGCTTAGGAAGTGTCTTCATCATGGCATACCAGTTTGATGTCAAATTCAAACTTTTTATAATTGTGTGACTCCATCTAATTGTTCAATAATTGATGCAGCTATAGGTGGTATAATCATGAGAAAATCTCTTGACGAAACTTTTGTGCTAGTAGATGAGATGACTTCTAATAGTTATCAATGGAATAATGATAAAACTCATCAGAAGGGACATAGAGTACACAATATTGATTCTTTTACTGCTTTATCTCCTCAGATTGCTTCTTTAAATTAAAAAAATTAGATAATTTTGGTGTTACTACAATGAATGTTCCAACTTTTGAACCATGTGGCCAAATGGGAGATCCAAGCTTTCATTATTAGGTAGAAAATCCTTTTATTTCTAATAATGAAAGTGCTAATTTTGTTTCTCATGGTGAAAGGTTGACTTCAATCCCTATTCAAATACATACAATCCAGGTGGAGGAGCCATCCAAATTTTTCTTGGAATAACAGCCATCTAAAGGCACCCCTTGGGTTTCAACAATAACTATCCCCATAAGAAAAGAAGAGAAATTTGAAGGATTTAATTACCAAGTTCTTCAATAGTGCCAAAACAAAATTTCAAAATGATGACACATCTATAAGAAACTTAAAAGTTCAAATGGGATAGTTGGTTAACATGTTGTCTGAAAGAATAGAAGGTCAATTCCCTAGCAATATTGAGAAGAATAAAAAAGAACAAGTAAGTGCTATCACTCACAATGTGGAGAAATAATTCAAACTGAAGGAGAAAAGGAAGAGGAACATGACAAAATTGATGAAAAATCCATGAAAACCATAGGGAGTACACCTAACTTAATTTAGATGTTATTTAACTTTCTCTTCCTCATCATAAAAGAATTTTGAAAGCTAACTTGGATAAATAATTTGAGAAATTTTTAAAAGTGTTTAAAAAGGTATATGTTAATATTCCTCTTTTATATGTAGTTTCGCAAATGCCAAGTTATACCAAATTTTTAAAGGATGTGATTTCCAAAAAAAAGAAGTGGGAAGAACATGAGATGGTGAAGTTTAATAAAGAATGTTCAATAATTCTTTTAAATAAATCACCGCCAAAACTCAAAGATTTAGGGAGTTTTCCTATCCCTTGTACCCATAGGAGACACTAAATTTGAGAAATCTTTGTGTGATCTAGGTGCTAGTGTGAACTTAATGCCATACTCAATTTTTGAAAAACTTG
This sequence comes from Omphalea diandra, assembly GCA_949677035.1. Taxonomy (NCBI): domain Eukaryota; kingdom Viridiplantae; phylum Streptophyta; class Magnoliopsida; order Malpighiales; family Euphorbiaceae; genus Omphalea; species Omphalea diandra. Next base: position 36,368 of record CATIWR010007289.1, on the reverse strand, counting down.
GATTGCATGAATTAACACTCACTACTATTACTTTGTAACTAGCTGATAAAGTATTGAATATCCTAGGGGAATAGTAGAGGATCTTTTAGTTTAAGAAGCCAAATTTATTTACTTACTGATTTTATTATATTGGATATGGAGGAAGATAGAACAATGCCTTTGATTCTAAGTAGACCTTTTCTTACTACTGGAAATGCTTTGATTAATGTATAACAAGGTTTACTTACTCCTAGAGTCAATGGAGAGGAAGTAGTGTTTAATGTGTTCAAATCCATGAAACATCCTGACACAATTAAACATGAAATAAATATGAATAACTGCATTGATATTTGTGCGAATGAAGCAAATGCATAAGATTAAAAGATCCTTTGTGGAATGCAGTTCTTAATTCATGTGATGATGCACATGTCTTAGATGAAAAACATATGGAGGAATTCAATTATTTAGAGGCGGGATAAGAAGGATTCATGCAAAGGAAATTTTTACCTTTAGAAAAACCTACTCTTACTAAATGATTGCAACCCTCTATTGAAACATGTCCAACTTTGCAACTTAAGCCTTTACCTCTTCATTTAAAATATATATTTTTGGGAGAAAATTGAACTTTACCCATGATTGTTTCTTCTAAATTGACAAGTCCACAAGAAGAAAAGTTGAAAAGGGTGTTTAAGGAACATGTCACAACTATTGGTTAGAGCATTGCCAACATAAAAGGAATATGTCCCTTAGTTTGCAAGCATAAAATTTTGATAGAGCATAGATTCAAACCCAAAGCACAACCATAAAGGAGGTTAAATCCTAAAATGTAAGAGGTAGGGAAGAAAAAAAAATTCTTAAATGGCTTAAAGCAGGTATTATCTATCTTATCTCTTATTCATAATGGGTAAGTCATGTTCAAGTCGTACCACTATTGTGTTAAATGACAATAACTGGTTGGAGGATTTGTATTGAATATAGAAAATTAAATGAAGCTACTAGAAAAGATCACCTTCTTCTTCCCCTTATTGTTCAAATGGTTGAAAACTTACAAGGCATGAGTTTTATTATTTTTTAAATGGTTATTCTAAATATTTTTAAATAGCCATTACACTTGAAGGTAAACAAAAAACCATTTTTACTTACCCATATTGAACATTTGTATTTAGAAGAATGTCATTTGAGTTATGTAATGTACTGGCTACATTTCAGTGTTGCATGGCATCTTTGTTTGGTGATTTCATTAACAATTTCATTGAAGTAATCATGGATATTTCTCCATTTATAGATTATCATTTAATGTTTGCTTGCGTAATTTAGAAAAAGTACTTCAAAGGTGTGAGGAGTATAACCTTATTTTGAATTGGGAAAAAAGTCATTTCGTGGTTAAGGAAGGAATAGTTCTAGGACATAAATTGTCATGTCAAGGCATTGAGGTAGACAAGGCTAAGGTGGAACTAATTGAAAAACTTCTTCCACCTAAATCTTTAAAAAAAGTTAGGGGCTTTCTTGATCATGCAAGTTTTTATAGAAGATTCATTAAGGATTTTTCTTAAAGTAGCTAAACCTTTAACAAATCTTTTGGTAAAAGATGTGCCATTTGAATTTAATGATAATTATTTTCATGCATTCAACATTTTCAAGGAAAATTTGATTCAAGCCCTATTGTTTCAGCTTTTGTTTGGGATCTTCCCTTTGAAATCATATGTGATGCAAGTAATGATGCTTTAGGAGCAATCTTACGACAACCAAATGATAAGAAATTTCATACTATTTATTATGCAAGTAGGACCATAAATGACACATAAAGAATTATTCCATTAGTGAGAAGGAATAACTTACAATAATATTTGCTCTTGAAAAATTTTGATCATATTTGCACTTCTCTAAAGTCACTTCGTTTATTGATCATTTTGCTTTGAGATATTTACTTGCTAAAAAGTATGTAAAACCCAGGTTATTGAGATGGATTTTATGTCTATAAGAATTTGACCTATAAATCAAAGATAAAAAGGTAGTGAAAATACAGTGGTTGATCATCTATCAAGGCTTGATAAAAATTATGTAAAAATATGCATGATTTTCCATTGCATGATGAATTTTTTTATGAGCAATTGTATGTTGTTAACACTAACAAAGAAACTTGGTTTGCTGATTTTGCTAATTTTTTGGTAGGAAAAGTGATGTCATCTCACTCACATATCAATAAAAGCATAAATTTTTTTTTGACATAAAACACTACTTGTGGGATGAACCTTACCTCTATAAAATTTCTGGAGATAAAATGGCAAGACAATGTCCTGATGATGAAATCCAAAGTATAATTAGTTTTTGCCATGATAAGGAAGCAAGAGGTCATCACGAATCATCAAGAACAGTTATGAAAATTCTTCAAAGTGGTTTTTATTGGTCTTCACTCTTCAAAGATGTTTATTCTTATGTAAGTGCTTGTGATCATTGTCAATGAACAAACAATATCGCCAGATGCCATGAGATGCCTTTAAACAACATACTTATTTGTGAAATTTTTTATGTTTAGGGCATTGATTTTATGACACCTTTTCCTTAGTCTATTAATAATCTTTATATACTTATGGATGTGGATTATGTGAGTAAATAGGTGAAAGTTAGTGCATATGCAAGTAATGATGATAAGGCAGTAGTCAAATTTTTTTAAAAAATTCAAATTCACCCATTTTGGCGCACCTAGAGCTATCATAAGTGATGAGGAAGTATTTTTGTAATAAACAATTTGAGTAATTATTGAAAAAATATGTTGTTACACATAAAATTGCTACCCCTTACCACCATCAAACTAGTGGACAAGTAGAGGTTTCTAATCGAGAAATAAATAGATTTTAGAAAAAAACAGTTAGTGCTTCAAGGAAAAATTGGTCTTTGAAATTAAATGATGCACTATGGGCCTACCGCACTACTTTCAAAACCCAAATTGGTATATCTCCATATCTATTATGTTTTGGTAAAGCTTGTCACTACCTGTGGAATTAGAACATAAATCTTATTTAGCATTTAAACTTTTATTTTGATTTGGAAAATACATGTGATAAAAGGAAATTTCAACTTAATGAATTAGAAGAATGGAGAAATTTTGTATATCAGAATGCCCAAATTTATAAAGAAAGAACCAAGTCATGACATGATGCACGCATTGCAAAGAAAGACTTCCATGAAGGTGATAAAGTTCTTCTCTTCAACTCTCGTTTCAAATTATCTCTCAGGAAGTTACAAAGTAGATGGAGTGGAGCATTTGTGGTAAATAAGGTGTTCCCTTATGGTGTAGTTGAATTATATAATAGCAACAGAGACACTTTTAAGGCAAATGGACAACAATTAAAGCCTTATATCGAAGGGGAGCAACCTATTTGCTATGAGACCTCTATTTTATTACAAAATCCATAAAAATCAATTGGGAGTAAAGTCAAGCTAATGACTCTAAAAGAGCGTTTGTAGGGAGGCAACCTAATAATTTTAATTTTACACTTTTATACGTTTATTTTATTTTTTGCAAATTTTTTTAATTTTTATTGCATTTTAATTATTTTATTTTATTGCATTTTTAATCTTTTGGCCTTGTTTTTAAATTAATTAAAAAAATTATTCAAATATTCATCTTTCATAAGTTGTGCCCACTTGTCTGCATAAGTAGTGCCTATGGCCTATCACACAAACTCTTTTGTTTGTTTTTGTTTGTGTCACATTTGTTAGTCTCCATAAGGTGCACCTATGGTATATTGCATTAAATCTTTACCGAGCATAAGGTGCCCCTACGACTTATTGTATGTTCCTTTACAAAAGAAGGCATGCCCACAGGTTATTCACACAACCCTTTTGCCCAAATTTTTACTTAGCCTTCTTTTATGTCTCTGTTTAGCTTTGGGTTATTTTATTTTATTTTATTTTATTTACTTTCCTTTTTTTTTATGTTTTTCTCTCCAGTAAAAACTCCCTAGTAGACCACCTCCTCCATCTCCAATCTTCTTCTCCGATCAAACATCTTTAACATCATCGGTCAACCTCCTTATCTCTCCCATCACTAGTTCCACCCTCTAGCCATCGATCTCATGCAACCGGTCATCCTCTCACAACATTGCTCCACTTCTTCAATCTATCATAGCTCTTCACTAGCCAACTTAAGCAGAACCCAACATTGTACCTAGTCATCGTTTTTCCCCCTTACCGGCCTACTCCATCTTTTCTAGCCAGATTCGAATGTAGATCTCAAGCACCACATAGCCCAAATTTGCACACCTAAGCCACTAACCCAGCTCCACATCCCTGACCTCCCACCCGAATTGAACCCCAAATCGTCGGTCATCTTCCCCACTCCCCATCTTTCTTTTATTATTATTATTATTATTATTATTATTATTCCTTTAGGTTATTATTTTAATTTTAAAAAAAACTAAGTAGCAGCACTATTTGGCTCCCTCAACCCACACGCCTCCATCTTCCATATTTTGGCAACATCACCATGGTGAGACTGAAAGCAATAACCAAACGAACCAAAAATTCGATCACCGAGGCTAATCCACGGTAGTATTCTCGAAGCAACAAAGGTAAATCCATTCTACCTCCCTCTAATTCCATGCTTGGTGGACATTTGGAGTTCAAAAATAAAGAGGCCCTGTGAAGGTATGAACAAGTTTACACCTATAAAATCATCCCTTGTAAGTACATTCACTACCCACTTTTGATTCCTTATCTGTTAAGGACCAATTTAATCAATTAATTGTAAATGTTGGTTGGGAACCTTATTTTAGGATATAATGCCCTGCATATATTGAATGCACTATGGAATTCTGTGCAAAATTTCAATTCACAACACCCACCAATCTCACTTTATAAACACCAAAAGTTATTGAATTTCGATTGTTAGGGAAGCAATTTGCCATGTCCCTTACTGAATTTAATATTGCTTTTGGATTTGTTAATGAAACATTTACTTAAACCATTGTCTATCATAACTCTAGTTGTGATTTTAAAAATGAGTTTTAATCCCATTATCTATGCAAATCTTTATCTGTGGATACTACTAGTTATGACCCAAGTCAATCAAAAAGTTCCTTTCTTTGTTAAATAATTCATGGTGTGAATTGAATATTATATAGCAATATATATATACATAATTCTTCTGATTTCACAGGTTTTTACATAGAGTAATGCATTTTCTATCTCGAGAACTTGATAGCGGAATCTAAGGGTTATTTGATAGGAGTAGGATTAATATATTTCGGGACGGAATATTAAGCAATTTTAGAAAAAAAAACTCACCTTATGAAAATAATAAATATCTTGATTGAATTTAATAAATTGAAATCTATTGGAGTGATTAGATGGACCAATAGTCTTAGCTCTTTAAATTTGATTGTTGCAACTTTAATTAATTATTGTTTTGCTTTTAGTCTTTAAATTTTCATATTTTATTTATCCTGAATTTTTATAGTTTAATTTTTCTTTTGAATTTGATTGTCCAAATAATCATAGATTAACTATAGTTTTAGTACTTATTTTATGAAATCCTCCTGCAAATAATATTTTTTACTACTTGATATACTAGTGCACTTGGTAGGTACATTTGAATTTTAGCTATCAGACATGCCTTTGGTAGAGATTTATGGTAGTTGTGCAATTATATTTGTTCTCTCTTTCAACAACTTTTATGATCCTTCTCGGGTTTGACACCAGTTTGGAGTTCCCCAAGATTTCGTGACTTTCTTCCTTCCTTCATAGAGGGATCACTCGTTTAACATTTTTAGATAAGGTGGACACTATCTGAGTTGACCATCAAGTCTGCCACTTTCCTGTCATCAGGCTTTCACTTCTGATGATAATAATTTGTAGGCCTAGTTGCATGATGCATAAGGGACGTAAGATGTTAGGATCTTATGAACCATAGAGTAATAGCATAACTCAATGAAAAGTTCTCTATTTTATTTATTTCAAATGCATATATATGATAAAAACTACTTACACTATATAACATATTTCCCTTTAATGTCATGTTTTTCATGAATCATCTCATTTTGCATGTTCAATATTAAGTCTATGCATATTTTTCACTTTTTATAACAACACACTAAGATATCTTATGAATTTTTCTATTCATGATTCACTAATGTCTTTCCTCTATACTCCACATTTATGGTTAACTTGTTGTCTCCTTGTTTGCTCTTTTACCTGGTTCCCAAATGATCTTGCTTTCTTCCCCCTTTGTCGATTAATTACCCTTCTTTTTTTCTTCTTTTCCTCATTTCATGTCTTTTGAGTCACTTTAAGTTCATAGGCTTGAAATTCCCCTCTCCTGCTTGCCTCTGGATGTCTCGGGTCTATACTCATTCATGGACATGCATGGGGTCAAGTGGCCCAACGAGAAGCCCACTGTGGAAAACTTGGTCATCTGAGGCTAAGTTCTATAATTTTTTGCTTTTCCCTCTAATTCAACATGTTGATTGCACATCTAGATATATTTCAATCACCTTGAAACTGTTTCACAATTTGCTTAGGCTTAGTATCATTTAATTTATGCTTCCTTATTCTCTGTGTTACATAATGTTTAATCAAACATGCAAATGAAAATCTATGTTTTTGAGACTCTTCTGCAGTTTTTAGGGTTGGAAAATTAGTGTTACATAAGCAGTTAAGATTATACAAAAGATGCCCGAAACATTGAGCACATTGTGCATTCTATTTACTGCGTTAATGTCACATTCCCTCGACCTTACATCTTCTTGGGTTTGTAGATAATCTTACATTCAATTGCTTAAGCATCTAAAATTTTCATTTTGATTCACTAAATTTTTTTTGAACATGTGGAGAGAAAACAAAGTAGAAAAGGGGCTAAGCAATTTTTTCTCTTTTGCCCAATAAAAAAAATAATAACTTAGATTTTTCTAGCTACACCATAAAGTCAAATTAGACTTAACATGCAATATTAAAGAAAAGGAGGAGCACAATTAAAACCATAACTAAATTAAAAAATAAATTGAAATGGAAAATAAGAAGATTTATCATGTAGGCCTTATTCAAGCATAAAAACCAAACTGCAAACTCTAAAAGATAAAAGTTAAAATGGAAAATGAAATAAATCAAATATAAAATGGTTAAAAGTCTATATGAAATCTATTTTAAAAATATCTAATTCTAAAATTTTGAAGAGCCATTTGGAAAGTGCATAAAAAATTCAATGGGAATATATGGATTCTTTTTGCTTTTTTTGTTTTTTTGGATAGGAAGGTATAGATTTTAAAACTTTGAGGGAGTCTAATACATGGTTTTAAAATTCCAGGAAAAGAGCATGGATAATATTAATGATTTCAAAAGTTTGGAGCCTAAGTTCCATCCGATCACCACTGTCTAGTTCTATCTTTGATTAAATATGTTAAGATGGGTAATAACAAGAAAACATCATGTAGGTTTTACTCTAGAATAAAACCAAAATGTAAGATCTAACGGGTAGGGGTTAGCAAACGATCGGTTTGGTTAATTCAGTTTAGTTTTTTACCAAAATCAAATAAACTAAATTTTATATATTTAAAATCGAATCGAATGGAAAAATCAAATTAACCGAACCAAAATTTATGTGTCCATAAACTAAACCTTTGGTTTAGTTTGATTCGATTTTATTAAATTACATGTATTTTAAATCTAGTTTGATTCAAATTAGTTTAATTTATTAATAACTTCTGTTAATTCGGTTTTTTTATTTTTTTTATCTAAAAAACAAAACCGAAAATCCAAATTTTTTAAAACTAAAACCTAAGCAAATTGATTTTATCAAAGAATCAAACTAAATTGAACCAATAAGGTTCAGTCGATTTTTTTGGTCCAATCTGATTTTTGCTCACGCCTACTAACAAATAAATAAAAGGTGGAAAATAAAAGAGTTAAACATATAATATTAAAAAGTCTATATGGAGAGTCATTTAAAATTGCACATCAAGTTTAATGAGAAGATTTACCCTTTTTTTTTCATCATAAGAATTTATGTATTCTTAAAACTCTAAATAACTAAAATATATAGTTTTAAAATTTTAAAAAATTTATGGGTAGAATTAATAATTTCAAAAGTTTGGAAGCAATATCCAAACCCCCTCACAACTGTCTAGCTTTGCCTATAGTTTCTAAACATAGATTGTTTTAGAAAACCATGATTTTCCCTATGGTTTCCAAGCATATATTGTTTTAGAAACCCATGATTTTCTTTTGCTAATTAAGCATATTTGAGTCAAATTTTGATATGCTTGTTTATTTAAGGATGTCAATTATGCATATAAATATTAATTGCCAACAATTAAACTCGAAAAGCCACTTATTTAAAAAAGATATAACATTCACATACAAAAAAAATAAAAATAAAATAGGCAACATCATCATAAGCTATGAGAGCAATATAATTTATAAACTATTGTCTTTTGTTTGATAAAAAAAAAAAAATCAGACATTTGAGTTTTTTTTTTTTTTCAATTCCAACATAAACTTAAATTAGGTTTGGAATTATCAACATGTGATATCAAAGAAAAGAAGGCACACCATGTAAACTATAAATAAATGGAAAAATATATTGCAATGTGAGATAAAAAGAAATATTATATAGGTTTCAATCAAAAATAAAAACCAAAGTGTTAACGATAAAGGACAAAAGCAAAACTAAAGAATAAAAGAGATCAAATATAAAATGTTAAAATATTAAATTTAGTAAAAATATATAATTCTAAAATTTTGGAGATCCATTTGGAAAGTGCATCCAAATAGTATTGGGAAGATAAGTATTCCTTTCCTATTTTTGTTTGTTTTCTAAAAACTAGTAGATATGCATTCTTAAAATTCTAAGTCAAATTTATGTTTTAAATGTTAGAATGAATCCATTAAAGTATTGCCCAATTAAGATTAAACTATGAAGTAAAATAATTAATTTAATAATGTAAATTAATCTCGTACATTGATTTTAAGGTTATGCGATCAACGTGCTAGATTAGAAGGTAATGTTTATATGTTTCTGTGAATTGGCTCTCTCTCCTAATTACATATACGTAACCCTAACTCCATCTGTGGGTATGATAAAGAATTAAGGGACAAGAGAGAGAAATAAATCTTCTCATCAATGGCTTCATCTACCAATTCAACCACAAATTCAAGTAAGTTTTCTATCATGTATGTTTATGTATTTGTTGTATAGTAAAATATTCAATTTTGAAGATCTCTAGGGGTTTTATCTCTCATTCCTTGTTACAGTTAAACATAACAAGCGGTATCAGAGCCTGTGTTTAAAAAAATGAATATTTTCTATACATGATAGATAGAAATCACTTGATTAATGATTTTATATCTAAGTTTTTTTTTTCTTTTTACATATAAATATTGTTGTTTGCCCTTGGCTATTCCATTTTGCAATTTTGCTATAAGTTTAAGATAGAGTCCCATGTGATTATGATAAGACAAAATAAGGGCATGATCTACATCATGGTTTCATGCACTAAATAAATTGGCTATCACTGAATGAAAACTTTCATATATAACATTAGTTAATGCATTCCATATTGTGGTTTGAAGATTTATGGACATCTTATTGTAAAATAGATATTATTAAATTTTTAGTTTTTATTGGTGTGCATATGACATGATTGTGTGTGTTCATGCATACAACTATGTGTAGTTTATGATAATCATGCCTCACTACTTAAAGATTGAATAATTCAAGTGGCTTAATTTATATTGTCCATAATGATTTTATTTAATTACAACAAAATTACATTATTATGGTTTTCTATTTTGCTATATTAGATAATGAACAAATACATGCAATTCTTGTTATAGTTTATAGTTGCAAAATCACTTAAACTATATAATGTTTTCTTACATGTGTAATCACTGTTATAGTTTGTGATTGCCAAAGTGACTAAAATGTTTTATTACATGTATGATTATAGTCATTTATTCATATGATAGATGAAATACCATGAATGATGATAAATTAAGATTTGACAATTGCTAGAACTTAAGAATTTATCCAAAGGTAAATTATTATTCTATGATTGTTGAACATTTTTAGGGTATGTTATTATATTTTAGTTGATTATTTTATTATATTTTAGTTGAATATATTTGATAATCCAAAGATATTAAATATGTTTAGTTAAAATATGATAATTACCCATTAAATTTATATACAAGGTATTTTATTATAGAAAAGTATATTGTAATATCTAACCAAAGGAGAACTGCTTTGTAATTTATTATGGTAGTGAATATGTATTGACTGTGAGCATTTTATTGTATTTTATAGCTATTGCAATTCATTCCCATGCATCATCTATTATTGTATTTAATGGTATAAATTTCTCTAAATGGCAAGAGCAAGTTGTTTTCCACTTAGATTCAATGGATCTTAACTTAGCATTACTGGAGATAAACTTGCTACTATTATTGATTCAAGTAGTGAGATTGAGAATTTGCACTTTAAGGCATGGGAATATAGTAACAGATTATGCTTAAAGTTTTACAAATGATGCTTGCCAACAACGTTAAGTCTACCACTCCACAAATTGAAAGTGCTAAAGAATTTCTAGCATTTGTTAAATTCATTTTGTAAACAAATCTCTCATTAGTACATTAATGACAACACCCACGACCATTAAGTATGATGGGTTGAAGAGTTTGCAAGAACATGTCATCGAGATGGCTAACATCATAGCAAGACTAAAGCCTTTAAGAATGGCAATGGATGGCTCCTTAGTGCAATTTATGTTAAACTTCCTTTTAAATTTGGGCCTTTTCAAATTAATTATAACACCATAGGATAAATGGGATGTTAATGAATTGGTCAGTAAGCTTGTTTAGGAGGAAACAAAATTAAAGAATCAAAAGGTCCACGCTATTAACCTTATGGGACAAGGAGGCAGAAAGGGAATGAAAGTGAAAACCAACAAGTCTAAAAACAACAAAAGACTTGTGAATGCTTCTCAAGTAAAATCGAAGGAACGAAAGATTGATAGATGTTATTTTTCTAAGAAAGAAGGACATTATCAAAAAGATTGTTTGAAACATAAAGCTTGGTTTGAAAAGAAATGTATCTTTCATTATGCTTTTATAATTTTTGAATAAAACTTAACCAAAGTTCTTAATAATATTATTAGCTTGATTTTGGTGCGACTAGTCATGTGTCCAATACAATGCAGGCATTCCTTATAATCCAAACTATAAACCCAATAAGTTATTTTCTATTTTGGGAAATCACATGAAGGCATCTATTATCATTTAATCTTAGATAGTAATTATTGTATGGACCTATCTAAGACTATACTTTTAATTATTAGGAACCTTATTTCAATTTCTAAATTAGATGTTTATGGTTTTAATGGCAACCTTGGATCTAATAGATTCAATTTGCATAAGAATTTTGAACTTATGGGTTCCTATTTTCTCATTGATGGTTTATACAAATTGAAACTTAATAATATTTTTGTTGAATCCTTGCTTACTGTGAAAAACAATATTAGACTTAAATGTGGCATGGTAAATGAAAATTTTACTTTCTTATGGCATAAATATTTAGGTCACATATCAAAAGAAAGATTACAAAGCTTAGTAAATAATAAAATTCTTTTAAATTTAGATTTTACTGATTTTGAGGTTTATGTGGATTGCATAAAGGGTAAGCAAACCAAGCATATCAAGAAAGGAGCCACAAGAAATACCTCGCTTCTTAAAATAATACATACCGATATTTATGGACCTTTTAACACTCTAACTATTAATGGAGAAAAGTATTTTCACATCATGGTTATGTCTGTTTGCTTTATGAAAAATCTTAATCAGTAAATGCTCTCGAGTCTTACATAAAGGAAGTTGAGAGACAATTAGATAAAAAGCAAAAAATTATAAGATCTGGTAGAGGTAGTGAATATTATGGAAAATATGATGAGTATGGACAGTGTCCTAGTCCATTAGCAAAAATCCTCAAAAGTCATGGCATATGTGCATGGTATACAATGCAATGTATGCCTCAACAAAATAGTGTAGCAAAAAGGCATAATCAAACTTTAATAGATATGGTTAGGAGTATGATAAGTAACTCCTCTCTATCTAAATCATTGTGGATGTTTGCACTTAAAATTGTGACATATTTATTGAATAGGGTTCTTGGTAAGATAGTTCAAAAGACTCCTTTTGAATTATGGATAAGAAGGAAACCTAGTTTTTGACACCTGCATGATTAGGGTTATCTAGCAGAAGCAAGAATTTACAATCCACATGAAAGAAAGTTAGATTCTTAAACTGTTAGTGGCTACCTTATTAGTTACCTAGAGAAATCTAAAGGATATAGATTTTATTGTCCTAAGCATAGTCTGAGAATTGCAAAAAATGAAAATGTAAAATTTATTAAGAATGGTGATGTTAGTGGAAGTGATGAACAACATGGTGTAGAGATAAAGGAATTATGGTAAATATTCTTTCACATATGAATGTTCCTTCATCTATTACTTTGTTGAATATTATTTGAGGTGTTGAAGGACATATTAATAACACTGAACAATATTTGAATGAAGAACAATCCCATTAAGTAGCTAACTCACATATGATTGATGCAAGTAAACCATAAGAAATAACATTTAAGAGATCTTAAAAAGAAAGGAAATTATCTATTTTGGATGATTGTATGGTATATTTGTAAGACTCATATTTCGATGTTGGAATCAATAAGTATCCAATTTCATATTCGCAAGCTATAGAAAGTGTTGAATCAAATAAATGGATTAATGTTATGGAAAATGAGTTGAAATCCATGAAGGAAAATAATGTTTGGGATCTTATTGAATTGCTAGAAAATTGTAAAGAGTTGGGTATAAGTGGTCTCTAAGACAAAACATGACTCAAAGTGGGTCTTTAAGATAAAATATGACTCTAAAGACAATGTTGACAAATATAAAGCTAGACTTGTTGCTAATGGTTATACTTAAAAAGATGACATTGATCCAATCTCTAAGAAAGATTCACTAAGAATAATTATAGCATTGATAGCTCATTACAAACTAGAGTTACATCAAATGGATGTAAAGATAACCTTTCTAAATGGAGATTTAAAACGAGGAGATTTACATGGATCAACCTGAGGGTTTTTTCATAGAAGGAAAGAGTCAAATGGTATTTAAACTTAAGAAGTATATGGACTTAAACAAGCTTTTCAATAATGGTATATTAGGTTCAATATCATTATTACATTTTTTATTTTAAAGAAAACACAATTGATTAATATATATACCAAAAGATCAATGGGAGTAAGTTTATAATTTTGGTCATAGATGTTTATGACATCTTGCTTGTTAATGATTTGAGTATTATATATGAGACTAAAGTATTTCTTGTTGTTAGACTATGTTGGTTAAACCTTTCTTTTGATCTTAATAATATCAATTAAAATATTGCAATGCATGTGTTAAGTGTTTTTTTTGTAAAAAAATAAGATAGAAATTAAGTGGAAAGTCAAGTGGAAGTGGAAATTCTCTAAGTCTCAAAACTATCCTCTAATTTGTGCCCAAGACAAGAGGATCGTGACCAAGACTTACATTGTGACCCTCATTTGGAGTATCGTGACCACTATCACTTGAAAAGTTGGAAGACAAAACCTCTAATTTGATTCACAATGGGAGTCACAATGAAGCTTGAGACCGCGACATTTAAAACATTCCAAAAATACTCAAACAATTACTCGGTAATCCTATCCAAACATGATGCATGTCTAAAGAGCCGTTTGGATATTTGAAATCTCAACTACAATCTGATTTCAAGGTTGAATTAAAATAGGTAGTTTGTTTTGTGGTGTAGTTTGTGTTTCCCCTACTCCAATGCTATTTTTATTTGTGACCACGATCCATTATTCATGATTGAGACATTTGTAAAAAGTTGAGGGTTCCAACAACTAGTTTAGAAAAACTAATGATTAAATGCCAAGTGTCACTAGCCATTAGACACATTTGAAGATCTCACCATGAGTAATTCTCAGCATGAAATGTAGATCATGACCACAATTACTAATCTTGATCACAATTGAATCTAACAAGCATCAAATGTATATTTGCCTATCAAAATCTAAGAATTTTACTTATAGTTTTCTTTATAACAACTGTTTGATGGTTGAAACCTATAAATACACCATCAAATGGCTTTGAATACAAGAGAACTAATATTTATTATGCCTAAACTCTTGCAATTTTATTTCTCAATTTTCTCTCTCTTAATTACTTGTGTACTTTATTTGTTGAGAGTATTGATTATTTGTAAGAGATTAAGTGTGAGCCTTAAACACTTGGGAATTGGTTGAAAGTGAGCCTTTGGTTTGTCAAACTCTTATAAGGTTGTGTGTGAGCCTTAAATACAAGTGTAATTAGGGTTTGATGGGAGTTTAAACACTAAGTTTAATGTGTGCTTGTAAAACACTAGTGAGTTAATAAAATTCCTGATTGGAGAATTGAAGAGTAGACGTAGGGTTTGTTAATACCCAAACCACTATAAATCTATTGCATTAATTATTTTCCTTCCTTTCCTTAATCTTTTTTTTATTTGTGTTTCCTCCAAAATTTAAATTTTCCACCAATTCAATCCCCTTCCTTTGTGCATAAAGGACAACACTTGCAAAGAACTTTGAAATGAAAGATATGAGAGAGGCATCTTATGTGATTGGAATATAAATTTTCCATAATAGGTCACAAGGATTATTAGGATTATCTCATAAAGCTTATATTGAAAACTTTCTTGAAAATTTCAATATGAATAAATGTTCTCCTGAGATTGTTCCCATATAGAAAGGTGATAAATTTAGTCTTATGTAATGTGTGAATAATGATTTGGAATGTAAAGAAATGGAATCAATTCCATATGTTTCTATTGTTGGAAGTTTAATGTACTTGCAAATTTGTACTAGACTGGACATTAGTTTTGTAGTTGGAATGTTAGGCACGTATCAAAGTAAACTTGGAGTTAATCATTAGAAAGTTGCAAAGAAAGTATTGAGGTACTTACAAGGAACAAAAATTTACATGCTCACATATAAGAGATCCAATAAATTTGAAGTGATTGGATATTCAAATTAAGATTTTATTTGATGCCTTGATCATAGAAAGTCTACATTTGGTTATCTATTTATGTTAGTAGAGGCAACAGTGTCATGGAAAAGTGCAAAAGAAGCTGTCATTGCTTCATCCACTATGGAAGTAGAGTTTGTAGCATGCTTTGAAGCCACAATTTATGCATTGTGGATGTGGAATTTTATTTCAGGACTTAGGGTTATTGACACCATTACCAAGCCAATGAAAATTTATTATTAGGAATCCGCACCAATGTTCTTCTCTGAAAATGACAAATATTCAAAAATGTAAAACATATGAAATTAAAGTATTTGTTATTAAAAGGAGATTTAGAAATAAAGAGTGTCTAGTCATTACATCAGTACTAAACTAATGATTGCAAACCTTTTAACAAAAGGCTTACAACCAAAATTATTTAAAGAACATGTTCTAAGGATGGGTCCTAGTTGCAATGATGATTAGGATGATTGATTATGTAATGACACTATGAGATTGATCATTTGTTCATATGGATTTTTTGTTTTAATGTTTGTGTAAAAATAATGTATGTTAGGTCAAATAAGAAAATCAATATTGTGGACCATTATGAATTATGTTTAGTTATAAATATAATATGATGAACTATAAGTGTTGTAGTATATGGAAGAGTGTTATGAGAAATATGACATAACCATAATAACTCGTATTTGATAATTTTTCATATTGTATTATTATGATGAAATCATAACAGATTAATTATTATGAACACAATGTTCATTATATTAATTTTAATCAAACCAATCAACTAGCTAGTTATGCCCCTAAATAAATATATCAAGACAAAAAAAAAACAAAAATATAATGTAGGCTTCATCAAAGAATAAAATCAAAGTGCAAACTCTAAAAGGTAAAAGTAAATGGCTATTTCTCCTCTTTTTCATGTCTCATTCCGAAAGTCGATAATGCAGACCAATTTAAAAGACTTTAGACTAATTAGTCTAGTTGGATGTATGCATAAGATTATCGCAAAAGTCCTCTCTTCCCGGCTAAAAAATGTCATCAACAAGGTGATTAGCAATAGCTAGAAAGCTCTTATACAAGGTAGGAACATTTTGGATGGGGCATTAGTAGCCAATGAAGCATTACACTCCCTTAAAAAGAGCAAGGATGAGAGTGTGATCCTCAAACTTGATTTCTAAAAAGCTTTTACTTCTGTTTCTTGGGAATATCTCTTAGAGGTTATGGTTAATACGGGATTTAGTATAAGGTAGATCAAGATGATTAAAAGTTGCAAAGACCAGTCCTTTATTGCAATTCTCATTAATGGATCGCCATCAAAATTCTTTCTTATGTAGAAGGGTATCGGACTAGGGGACCTATTGTCCCCTTTCTTGCTCAACATAGCAGCTGAAGGATTGTCTCAGATGATGGCAAACGCCACTAACCTAGGCATGTTCCAAAACATCAATATCAAAAGAAGTGGAAGCAATATTCCCTTTTTGCAATACGCAGATGACACGATCCTATTCTGCAAAGCTAATCTTAGTGACTTATGCAACATTAAAAGGTTCTGTACTGTTTTGAAATCACATATGGTCTGAAGGTAAATTTTCTCAAAATTCCATATTATTGGAGTTAACATTGATGAAGGATGGTTATAAGCAGCGACAAGCATTCTGATATGTAACATTGGTACCCCTCACTTTCAACCATCTTGGCTTACTCCTAGATGCCAATCCAAGAAGAGTAACCACGTGGAAACCAATGATCGATAAAATCCATAAGAAGTTAGTTGGATGGAAAGCCAGATATTTATCACAAGCGGGAATATTAACTCTTATAAGGTTGTCCTCAACAATCTCCCAATGTACTACTTGTTTATCTTTAAACTACCAGCAGATATTGCTAAAGAAATCATGAAGATTCAAAGAAGGCTTTTCTATATGGTATTGATGATAAAAGGAAAATTTGTGCAGCTTGCTGGACTTTCATTTAAAAAAGCAAGAATATGGGTGGTTTGGTGTGGGTTCTTTATTAAATAAAAATAGAAGGTTACTGTTTAAGTGGTTATAGAGGTTACAAAATAGCCAAGAGTCCCTATGGAAATCAGAGATCAAAGAGAAATATGGGAATATTAAGCTAGCGGGTTGCGAATAAATAGGGAACCCTTCTCACATATGGAAGGATATGCAGAGTTCCTATTAGACACGATCCCATAAGAATCCTCATTGAAGAAATATTCATGATATGGGTCAGGAACAGTGATAAAGTAAGCTTTTGGAAGGACAACTGGTGTGCTAAAGGTCTCTCACAAGATTCATTCCTAAGGCTGTACAATCTTAGCGTCAATAAGAATGCCAAGATTAGTGATATAGGGATCTAAGAGGCTGAAACTTGGCGCTAGAAATTACAGTGGAGAAGGAATTTATTCTCTTGGGAATTAGAATCACGAGATGAATTGCTGAAAATAATCTAACAGAGATTCCCTCCCCCCCAAAAAAATCTCAAGAAGACAAGCTTTGGAAATTTGATAATAGAGGAGTCTTTTCTGTGAAATCCTTTTGTAGGAAAATAGATGGAAAAAATGTCATTAATGAGATTTCCTTCCCTAAGATTTTTAAAGGACTCGTCATCGCCAAAGTAGAGTTGTTAGTTAGGTTTGCTTACAACTATTGTCTGGTTACCAGGGATTTATTAATGGGGTTTAGAATTATTGATTCTTCCATGAACATGTGCCCATTTTGTGGGTCATTCCATGAAATAATAGATCATCTACTTTTGTTGTGTGGTCATACCTGGACACTGGTGTAATATTTTAGATTGTGGAACGTTAACTGGTCCACGCCAGTTTCATTCAAAGATTTATATGCACAATGGTCGACTTTTGCTCAAGGTAAACGACTATCAAAATTTTAGCACACCTGCTTTTATGTTGTTGTTTGGTCTATTTAGTTGCTGTGCAACAACTGTGTTTTCAACAACGAGCCTATTAACTTGAATATTATGTTCGAAACAAGCATTGCTAGATCTGTGTTTTGGTTTAAAGTAATGAATGATTCTTTAGATATACAACTAGATCAAGCTTTTAAGTCAGTCGAACTGATCAAATGTTTAGGGAAAAGAAAAGGCACAAAGAAGGATTCTAGTTTGGACCACCCAGACCCTCCAGACGTTAAATGGAACATCGATGGTTCTTTTATTCGCAACTCTAAACTGGCAGGAATTGGAGGGGTATTAAGAGATTCAGCTGGCTTTGAGTTTGCCGGCTAAGAGATTGCTAGAATGGCATCAGAGAAAAAAATGAGTTTGTTAGCCTGGCTTTGAGTTTCGATGCGACTTTCCTTCTGTGTATAAATATTTACTATCCTGTTTGTATTGTGTTCTGAGGGTTTTTTTACATAACTTTTGGACATATAGGTTGGGTATAAAGGGGAGCCTAATGGTTGGGATAGCATATCCTTATGTTATATTTTCCTCCTTTTCTGATTAATCTTAATAAAATTCCCTACTGTAAGAAAAACCATCTGAAAATTTCATACAAAATTCATTGAGAAGATATGCATTTTTTTATTCATAGGAAAATATGTATTCTTCAAATTTTAAGGAAGCCAAATATATGTTTTTAAAATGTAGAAAAAAATTCATGGATAAAATTAATAATTTTAAAAGTTTGAAAGCCATGTCCCACCCCCACTACTGTCTGGTAACTTATGTTTTTGAAATTTATATTTTTTAGGAAACCATGAATTTTTTTTCTAATTAAAAATATTTTGTTCAATTTTGTGTATGTTTGTTTCTTCAAGAAATGTCAATTATGTATACAAACACTAATAGCCAACTATTAAACTTAATCAAAGTATATAAAATTAATTCATAAATCAAATTTGGGCCATGGATAAAAAAAAAAAGGCAATGGATTTTATGCAAGGAAACTAAAAAAATTGTTAATGATCCACATGTATAAAAAAATACATTAACTAATGCCAATATTCCTTTGTAGCTTATGTATTACCTAATTGATTCCATGTGCATACCATTAACTGTCTCTATGCAATTAAATCAAATTTAGTGGTTAGTAACTTAAGTTTAACAACAAAAAATAGTAACATAGAAATCAAAGCTCAACAAAGATACATTTCAAAAATTCCCTATGCAAGGACAAATAAAATTGGCATGAAAGTAAATTGCTAAAAATAACAAATCAAGTTCAAAGACTGTGAACTTAATGAAATTATCATTAATTGATTGATAAAGATGAATCTAAAAAGCCCACTATAGACACAATCTTAATAACAACTAAACTAGATCCTAAGGAAAGTGCAACCATAATGTTCAAACAAACTTGGTCAAATAAGACACATAAACTCCACTAAGAAATAAAACAAACCAAAAAAAAAAAAAAGTGATCACACCCAATATATTTAGCCAAAATAACTGCTCAAACTGTAGGAGAGGAACCTCAAAAACTTTTTAAGCTTATGCTCCAATTTCTAGTTCCTTATGTCCAAACCATGATAGACTTGATACAAGCCTTGAATTTGGCTAAATATACCCGATGCTATTTGGCTATGAATGCCAATAGCCTGATGCAAAGATAAAGTGGTATCAGCCTGAGCAATTATTATTTGTTCTCTTTAAGTTAACATTTGATAAAGTCTAATTGCTTTTCCAAGTTCTGTCATTATTACAATAAATGTTTCCGTATAAATCCTTATATATTTATAATTGTAATCAACAATCGCAATACTGTATATATCCTTCAAGGTATCAAAAGCCTTAACACAAACATTATCTTTAGCGTTTGCAAAATTCTCAAACCAATCAAAAACAAATATCTATAACGTGGGAAGTACGATCAGAGGATTGACGCAAAAAAGCCATTCTTGTTTAGTACAAACCATGTGCACTTGTTCATAGTTGTAATTCGGTTGTGAGATACCAAGTTATTTGAGAGTTTCATATAAAATGTTCTTTATGGGGAATCTAAATTCAACTAATTGCCTAGATTGACTCATACCTATCAATACAGAATATAACACAACACCATATATTTAGCAACCCACGAAAATTCCAACAAAGGAAAAGCAGTTATATTTGGAGATTATGAAAAAGCTAGCTCTTAGGTATATTGCGAAAATCATGAATCCTATACATGCAAATTAAATAGAAGATGTTATATCTTCCTTTTTCAATTATTTTTTAATGCCAATGATGACAAATCTACACTTAAGCATAACTGAGTCTATTCAAACCATCCAAGCCCTCATGGCTACATGCGAAGATAGGTTCCCACCTTGTCTTTTTTTGTTATGTCAATAAAATGCCTACATATAACTATGTCTAAAGTCCTTATTTGTTTTATTTATCACACAGGTTGCAAATAGGCTAGGCAAAGTCTAGTACTACATACAACCAGATAAGTGTCATAAATAAAACGAATAAGGACCTTAGGAACAATTATATATAGGGCTTTTATTGACTTTACAAAACTAAAGGGAAAAAAATTAGGTTGGAACCAAATATGTGTTTTTTCCTTAGATAGACATTAGTAAAAATTTAGCTGAGCATATCAACTAAATAACTTAACCGCCAATTTGGATAATTAAAATGTTTATTTTTTATATTAATGTGTGCTTGATAAAGGGATTTTCAAAATCACTATTTTCTCTCATTTCTTTGTTTTGTTTTTCATTGTATAAAGGTAGCAATTCTCACCTTATGAACTGTATGCATATTACCGTGTCTAATTCCTTACTTTGCTTATCATACACATGTTGCAAATAGGCCAGCCAAAGTGCAATGGTTGCATACAAACATATAAGGATCTTTTTCCTTTGTAAACATAAATAATAATCAAACTAAGGAAGTCAACTAAATCATTTAATTGGAAATTTTGGATGGTTGCCATATTATTTTTTCTTATACTAATGTATGCTAGAGAAAAAGCATCTATGAAATCACCATCTGCTTTGATATAACTATAGCCAAACTAACCTCATATTTATATACCTTATATGTAGTTTAGGGAGAGGATATCAATCATGTGCTTGCGATAGGAAAATACTAAATTTTCTCATTATGTTTATCAATGACAATTTTAAAAACATGCAAATGACATAACATATTTCAAATTTGGATTAAATAAATGTTAAACTCAAATGATATTACATATTTCAAAACTAGATTAAATGGTAAAGTGAAAATTTAAAAGAAATTGCCAATACTCATATAAGTTTATTCTTTTCTTTGAACAACCTAACCACTAATTAAACTAAAAATGTACCTTAGTCTCCTATATGGTACAGGACGGTTGATTTGTTAAAAAAACCTCATTTGTTTCCACCTAATTCACTCTCTTTCATGTTGTTGCATTTAACCTCGTCTTATGTTTGTATTCCCCAAGCATTAGTGTCTAACATATAAATTATTTTCCTAATTGTTTCCTCATATGGTAGTCATTAAGCATGGACATAAAGAAAGTCCTTAGGCCCATATGAGTACACAAAAAAAGATAGGTATCTTCTTTCACTTCAATGATCACATTACCAATCAAATTAAGCATTTGCTTTAGCAAGTAAAAATTTAAATGAAACTGCAAATATGCATAGCAGTTTATTATTTTCTATGAATTATCTGACCAACAATTAAATTAAACATGCAATTTTAGTCTGTTATATGTTACAGGACAATTGATTTGTTTAAACCTCATTAGTCCCCACCTAATTTGCTCTCTTTCATATTGTTGTGTTAATCGCATCTTATGTTTGTATTTCCTAAGTGTTACTCTGTAACATATATATTATATTCCTAATTATTTCCTCATGCAGTAGCTATTAAGCATGGATATAAAGAAAGTCCTAAGGCCCTTACGAGTGCATAAAAAAGGTATCTTTTTTTTTTCCTTTCAATAATATCATCACCAATGTAAGTATCTTTTTTCCCTTTCAATACTATCATCATATCATCACCAATTTAATTAAGCATTTAATTTGTCTAATTAGGTTGCTTTGTTAAAAACACCTCATTTATTCCCTCCTAATTTGCTCTCTTTCATATTTTTATGTTTAACCTCAGCTTATGTTTCTATTCCCTAAGTGGTAGCGTCTAACATATTAATTATTTTTCTTATTGTTTCCTCATGGAGTAACTACTGAACACTGATATAAAGAAAGTTCAAAGGCATTATGATTGTATAAAAATTAAAAAAAAAAAAGTATCTTCTCTTCTTTCAATAACCTCATAATCATTTAACAGAGCATTTGATTTAACCCGTTGGGCGCCACATCACCACTCCCTTTCAAAAGAAAAAATTGTTGTTGTCACTCATTTTGCTTGCCCTCCATATTATTCTATTTAACGTCACTTCATCAAGGGTTACAATTCAACACGTACATCATTACTATTAAAAACTAAATGGTAAACATATATCTAGAAGAGAAAAAGATAACCTTAAAAGGATGCTCCTGAAGATGATATCTTGCTTGAAATTAATTGTTTAGTTGCATATTTATAAAGGAAACAATAAAACATCTGGAGCTCATAGCAATTACAACAAACTAAGAATATAAATTCTCCATTAATATAAACAACAACAAAGGAAAATATATGGAAATGCAGAAACCGAACCATACCAAAGAAGAAGACAAAAATAAATATGGTGGTTTGTATGAGTTAATGCAAGATATTTATAGGAGAAATATAAGCAAAGCTATATATCTACCCAATGGACTTTACACAAAAACAGATGATGAGCACCCTCTTCATCCGTTAGCCATA
Organism: Omphalea diandra; assembly: GCA_949677035.1. NCBI lineage: Eukaryota > Viridiplantae > Streptophyta > Magnoliopsida > Malpighiales > Euphorbiaceae > Omphalea > Omphalea diandra. The sequence continues at coordinate 13,536 of CATIWR010007289.1, read as the reverse complement.
AATATAATCAAGACACTGTTTTTTTAGTTAGTCTTAACAAATGAATCCAAAACTTTGTTTTTACCATTGTTAATCAGATCAACAACTTAGTTATCTAACAAAATTTTGGCACTGATTATGATGTGTCAGACAATCTTTTAAGAAGACATAATATGACTCGCTGACTTTTGTTGTACTTACATGAATAAAACATTGAGTTATACTGCTAGTGTGCGAAGTTTTATAGTTATAAAAACCACTAGGCAAATGGCCACGCATTACTATAAGAAAAAATATTACATAAAATTATCATATAGGAAAACTCCAAAAGTGCAATTACATTGATAATATAATCTTGTCTCTATTAACACATCTACTGAGTAGAAATCATATATGTCCATACACATAACTCTTGCTGGGTATTCCCACCTATAAGACAAGTGGAGACTGGCTTCATCATAGCCTATCAGATGCTTTTACATGCCAAAGCATATTTTCCTAATGACAATGCAATTGCTTTACCGATACCTTTAGAAGCTCTGATGACAACAATAACAGTTGATTCTAGCTTTTGTCCTGCCTCCATCGCCGCGCTTGCTTGCTCAAAAGTAGCCACCTATTCTTTTCACAAATCAAAAGCCACGAGGAAAAGAAAAAGGGAAGCTTTATGCTGCAGAATAGCTATTAAACTATAACATGGAAGACACCTAGAATTCAGCTTCTCTAATAACATTTTCGAAGCTTGCAAGATACTACATAAAGTTGTAACAAGCTAAAACATAAGTGTAATTGTCAACATGGAAAACCCCTAGAATTTAGCTTCTCTAATAACATTTCAAGAAGCTTGTACAATACCACACAAAGATGTACCAAGCTAAACATAAGTCTAGTTGTTACTTGCATGGAAATAAATGCCACAACACTGCAGCAACGTATCAATAGGGCCTTAATAAAGGATTCAACAATAGTAAATGTATTTTATAACCTGTGACCACCAAACTCTTGCTGATGCTTTTCATCTTTCTTAGCCTCTGATTTAGCACTCTTTTACATTTCAAATATCACAATAGCCCCTGCCACCTATACATTAGAAGAATAGACCCCTAAGTAATCATAAAATCGATATATTCCAGTAGACCTCGAGGAGAATAAACACATCTAGTACTTCACATCCATCATGTATAAACCATGCTACATAGTTTGTGTAAACAAAGCATCATACCTTCAAAATCCATTTCCCAAAAGCTGCTACGGGCAATAAAAATGTCAAACATACCTTCGGTGTTATTCTTGCACCTTAATTGTTAGTTAAAGATAGTACCGTGAAAACAAAGGCTTCCTCAATGAGATCAATAGGAGCCTGTACAGCTTTCTCCTCATTTAAAGGTCGTATCTCCTCATCCGTTATATGACTATAGATTGGCATCTCCACCATGGTACTGCTGAAGAGAAAAATACCTATAATTAGAAAGAAAGCTCTTATTTTGAATCATAATACATCGAGTGAATACATTTCTTTTGAAAAGTTAGTTTACCATATAATAGTTCATAACATTCTGCATAAATCTTGCAACTGAGGATGCCAAATCTTCTACTGGCCTAAAAGGGACTGCACCTCCAAATCTCGTGTATCTGATGGGAATACAAAGTAACAAACAGAAAGAAACAATTTTTTTAGGTTTTAGAAAAAGCTCCCAACTTTCCTCAAATGTAGCAAAATTGTGATTTTTAGTCAAAATCAGGCATAAGAAATTACAGGAACCAAATTTACGACAGGGAAAAAGAAAGGCAAGTTGCTTGTACTCATTTGTGTGACTTACCAAGCAGCCTAATTTTCTGTCCACATTTTGGGTTTGTAATCCATGTTTGGTTTGAAGTTCTCACAATAGAATCCATTTCCAGGAGTTAATCTACTCATCATCAAATATACATAACCTATTAAACTTTACCATAAGATCAAGTGAATATTTGAAGCAAAATCTTCACTATTAAACTTCTAAAATGTCATAGCATTAATTAGTAAGGAGACACTCATTATTTCAATTATTAAAATTCTAAAAATCCCAGAATATATCAAGCAAAAGATGAACATAAGAGATTAGTAAGACCCATAAAATCGAATTTAACAAAAAAGATAAAAGAGCAAACCAAAGAAGTGAAAGAAAATAAAGTTCTAACCTCTAGAGAAATTTATTTAAGAACCACCTAATTAGGCAGCAAGAAAAAAAGGTAACACTGAACAAAACAAACCGAGAAGCTTGTAAAGAATATGAATAGTAAAGTGAAAGGATGTCGCTGAATAATTGACCAGATCGCTTAGAACAGGATCAAGGGCATCATCCTGCTTGCACATGACCCACGGGACCCCAGCACCGAGAGCCACTGCCATCTCAGCTACCCATTTTGTATAAGCTTTTCCTGGTGCACCAATCTCCCATTCTACTGGTCCAAATTCATTTTCTATCTCTTACAAACAAAAAGGGCAAAAAAGAAGGTAAACCTATTAATAATAGATCATTAATTTAAAATATGAAATCAAAATCAAGAGATAATCACAACCCATTCTAGAGTGATTATAAAGAATGGCATAGGCTAATATTCTCAATCTACTTCAAAAAATTTTCATTGACTATTTGAACCAACTTTTGCTAAGTAATGGACCAATTGAGTAGAACAGAAGCAAAATCCAAAATAATCCAAGGCAATAAGAAAATTACAACTTAGTTCTAGAAACATAGTAAATATTAGAATGAGATAAATCGCTTGTACGCAAGAAAGATTTATTATAAATTATAAACACATAATAAACAGTGTCACTTTGAAATTCCCATATGGCTTTTCACCAAAAGTCAAGGAAAAGTTCTCCCAAGAAATTAAATAAAAAAACTAAAACAAAGCATAAAAAATTTAGCTCTTAAGCTCCATCTCTTGCATGCATGAACACAAATATGTACTAAAATGGCAATATAATACTCGCTTTTCGGAAATAAAATTTGCACGATTGTCAGGTTCCAATCTAAGCTTGTTTTTGGCCAATATTCTTCTTGTCTGTTGTTACAGTTTATGCTATAAAAAAATAAAGATGAAAATAAATAAATAAATAAAAATAAAAGCAAGGAAATAAATGGTTGAAGATGAAAATCATGAAAAAACGATGGAAATCACGAAAAAACAATGAAAATTATGAAACTCTTCTTAAGTAAATTTTTATGGAAATGCATCAAATAAATTTTGATAGAAAATATTATTTTATGTTTTTATATATTTTGATAGCTTCATACGTTATAATTTTTTTAAAAAAAAATTTGTTCTCTTCTTTTACACCTAGTCTTTTTTCCTCCTTTTCTTCTTCTCCTTTGTATTGTTGTTTGCTTTTGCCAATACTATAATGGGATCCCATTTACAAACTAATCAAATTGTTGTCCCTTGAGTACCAAAAAATGGGATGAATTGGTGGAAAATTTAAAAAAATTAGAGGGAAGGTTGTTTGAGAAGGAATTAGAAGAAGTAGGAGAAGAGTATAAGACAATATTTTATAGTGGTTTGGGTATAAACAAATCCTACATCCACTCCTCAATTGAGTATTTCACTGTCACAAAATGGTGTTTTCTAATTTCACACCCAACTTTGATACTATCTATTTTAAGGCTCACACACAACCTTATAACTTATGTTTCAAGGCTCACACACAACTTCACAAATGTTTTCCCAAAAACTCACACTTAACCTATACAAGAGTTTTACAACTAGGCTAACTTTCAAACTCATAACCAGTGGTGTTTAATTCTCACACCAAACAATAACAACCCACATACAAGAATTAAATGTACAAAGGTTAAGAAACAAAATTGCAAGAGTTTTATTATATTAAATGTTCTTGTCTTACATTCGAGTCCACTTGGTAGAGTATTTATAACCAACAACCTCCAAAAAGATGTTACAAATAAACTAATATCTAAATCTTCAAAGTTGTGTTAGGCAAATTTTGCATTAAATATCTGTCAGACTGAGTTCGCAGTCGTGACTAGACATTTGCGATCGCGATTTTTCTTCTTGCACTAAAATTGTCGAATTCATGGTAGAGAATCTCGTTAGTATCTAACGGCTAGTCCACATGGCACACCACCATTGGTGTTTTAAGAAAAATAGTTGTTACATTCTTGGAAATAGACTTAAATTCACGATCGCTATTTAATTTTCTCTTGAAAGTGATGATCGTCGTGAATTCTTCTGTTTGACAAGGAGATGGTGTTTTACCAAGTCACGGTCTCGATTAATGTTTTGCTCTAGCGAATTTTGATTTACCAATGGCTTTTTGAGACACTTGGCATAGTCTAGGTGAGTAGTTGATTCCCTCCAGGCAAATGCAAAAGTTACAATTACAAAGATGGACATGACTTCCACCACGAAATCTTATGTTCCAACTTCATCACTTTCTTTGTAAGATCGCAATTGGGATTTCCTCCTCAAAATCACTTGTCGCAACTTCATCCATTCTTCTTACAAGATAGAGATCACAAATTCCAAGTTCTTGACCATGAAATAGGATGTCTTTTAGAATTTTTAAACTTTCCATTCAACGTCTAATGCAAACCTATCTAAAAATCTACAAAATCAACACTTGAAATTGATGTTAGAATATGTCAATCTTCATTGTCAATATCAAAAGAGAGTTTTGACTTAGGTTTGACCAACCTAGGCCAATAATCTTCTCTTTTTGATTTTGACAATTTAGATTGATTTTACAAGAGATAAAGAACGCATAAATTTGAAGTTGAGATGGTTAACAAAATTTAATAATAAAAACTTGTTAAAATGAAATTAAACTTGTTGAATATGCTCTCTCTCAATTTATACTCTCCTTAATTATAACATATAAGTTCATTATCCCCCTTTGTCAAGATAAAAAAGAAAGGATAATTGAAATTATGGGGATAAGCATAATGTTATGTAAACATTAATATCATAAACAACCAGAGGGAACAAAAACTTCAACTTTTATTATAATTAAACAAATACAAAATGCAAGACAAATATAAAATGTTTGATCATATACTTAGGCCAAAACAAGATGAACACAAATAAAAAAAAAAAAAAAAAGGAATTACAAGCCTAAGTATAGAAAGAAGTAGATATGTTATCATCACTATCTCTAACTTTTTCACCTTCTCCTCTCTGTGCCTCATTTCCTTATTCTTCTTCTTGATATTCTTCCTTGCGTGGGGTATCTTTCTATTCCTCAAAATCAAGAAGATAACAAGGTGTTACACCCACCTTCTCTTGAAAATCCACTAAGTCATTGTGAAGGTGAGAAATAAGAAGAAACTTTCTCTTAAGCATCCTCATCACCTTATCCAGTTTTTTATTTATGGAAGAGAGAAAGGGATGGAAGAAGATTTTGGTTTAGGTTTTGGCTTAGGAGATGGAATAGGCTCTTTGACACCTTCCTCAATCATGAGCCTTTCCCTTTTTAAAGCATGAGTGTGCTTTTACTTCTTAGCCTAAAAGACCCTAAAGTATAGACATATGTGTCAGGATAGATGGTTTTGCAATTGATCAATTAGGGCAAGTCAAGGAAGTTTTGGGAGGGTAAGTATTTCTTGGTGAGGAATCTCTCCTTTTCCTCATCCAAGGCTCCTACAAACCTTTAAATGGTTGTCATGTGAGAAAGGTAAAGAAATTTACTTTTAAGCTTGGTACTGATGTGGATCAATTGATCCACAAGGAATCTCCCTGTTTGAATAGGCTTATTTTTCGCAAGGTAGAAGAGAAATACTAGGTCATTCTGGGAAACTTTTTTCATTTTCATCACCCCTAGCATTGATAGAAAAAGTTATAATTCTATGAAGAAGCCAATTGGTAAGGGTCATGATGTATTTCGCCAGAGAAGTTTTAGGGTCATGTTTGGTTTCAATAGAGATTTATGCCCAAAATCCTTAATAGATTACATCAAAAGCATATATAATGAAAGGAATACTATCTCCAATTTAAAGGTTAAAAAGAGTAAAAAGTAAAGAAAAGGTTATGAAATAGGGGTCCCTAAAAGCCCTAAACACCATCTCATACACATGTTTTTGATTCAGCCTTTCTGCTTAAGGTGACAGTGCACATGAACTCTTGGACAATCTTTTCATATCCTGGTTCATCTCTAAATATGAATTTGTTCCAACCAAGGTTTGAAAGAAAGACATGAATCTCTTCCTTGATGCCAATAAATTCAAGAAGAAAGGTAGAAGGGATTTTATTGGTTAAATGATTTTATTAGAGTTGGCTTTGAACCTTTCCTTTTCTTCCTTGGTAATCCCTTTCATAAGATTAGGGAATGCCCTTTCGCTATTTGTTTTAGTTAGTTTCTTTGGTGCCATGAAGGTTGAGGCTGGGAGAGTTTTTAAAGGAGATTAAAAAGGGATTGAAAAGGGAGATGATGATAGATGAAGAGAAAAGTAAAAGTGGAATAGAAGAGTATTAGGATGACATAAAATAGACAGAAAAATAAGAAAAAATGGTAACAAAAGCATTAAATGAGGATCAGGCATCATTGAAGGTCAAATCAATTAATGCCTAGCAGTTACAAAAATTCATGTTCGCTACTAGCAGATCGTGATGGATAATTATGATTTCTATAAGTAATGGATAAGATTTCCTTGAAAATTGAAGAAGTCAATAGTCAATAAATTTGAATTTAAAAAAAAACTTACGATGGCAATCTAAACTCGCAATAGCGAATTAAGAAAAGATAAGATATTTAAGGAGTACCTGTAAATAGTGACCATGAATGGATAAGAGCGGTCGAGAATTACAAGGCAAAAAGAAAAACATAGAGACATAAGTGTTGGCCTTTCTAAATATGATCAACTTAATATAATGATGATCAATTCAAGCAAGTTGGTATAGAAAAGCACAATTGCATAATGAATTAACTCATCCAAAGCATTCATCATACAAAGTTATCAAACATATCATCCAATTGATCAAAACAGATAAAAAAAAAAGAATCACATTAAGTGAGATCACTTCTCCCCCTAGGGAGCTTTCATCTAGCATCCCTAGTTCCCTCTTAATGAAGTTCATCCTTTTTTCATTAAGGGGTTTAGTGAAAATGCCCATAAGTTAGTGATTGGTGTCAATAAAATCTAACATCATATTACCATTTTGGATATGATCTCTAAGAAAATGGTGTCTAATGTCAATATGCTTACTTCTTGAATGTTGGATGGGATTTTTAGAAAGATTTATTGCACTTATGTTGTCACATTTAATGGGAATATGATTAACCTCTTTGACATAATCTTTGAGTTATTGTTTCATCTAAAGAACTTGGGTGCAACAATAATCTGCTGCCACATATTCTGCTTCAGTAGTGGATAAGGCAATCAAAACTTGTTTCTTGCTAAATCAAGAGACTTAATAATCACTTATGAATTGGTAAGTTCCCTAAGTGCTCTTTCTGTCTAACAAACTATTGGCATAATCTGCATTTGAATTTCCAAGAAGGCTAAAAGATGAATTCCTAGGATACCATAATCCTAAATGTAATGTGTCATGTAAATATTTAAGAATTCTGTTGACAACATTTAAATGAGATTCCTTAGGGCAATATTGGAATCTAGCATATAAACAAATACTAAACATGATGTCAGGTCTAGATGTAGTAAGATAAAGGAGAGAGTCAATCATACCTCTATACTTTTTTTCATCAATGGGCTTACCCTGATTCATCTTTGTCAAGCTTGATAGTTGCACTCATTAAAGTCTTTACAACTTTGCATCCATCCATGCCAAACCTCTTGACTAAATCCTTTGTGTACTTGGTTTGGTTGATGTAGATTCCTCCTTTGGTTTGCTTGATTTGAAGACCAAGGAAGAACTTGAGCTTACCCATCATGCTCATCTCAAATTCCCTACCCATACACTGAGCAAATTCTTCACAAATAGATTCATTAGTAGCTCCTAATATAATATCATTAACATATATTTGTACAATGAATGTATCTTTATTATGTCTTTTGACAAATAAAGTTGCATTAACCATGCCTTTTTCAAAATCATTTTGTAAAAGAAATGAACTAAGCCTTTAATACCAAGCTCTTGGAGCTTATTTTAAATCATACAAGGCCTTAGTTAATTTGAAAAGATGATTTGGAAAATCATAAGATTAAAAACTAAGAGGTTGTTTAATATAAACTTCTTCCTCAATGAGACCATTAAAAAAATGCACTTTTCACATCTATTTGAAAAAGTTTAAAATTCATGTGACTTGCAAATCTTAAAAGAATTTTAATGGTCTCTAATCTTGCTACGATAGCAAAGGCTTCATCATAATCAGTGCCTTATTCTTGGTTGCAATCTTTTGCTACCAATCTAGCTTTGTTTCTTGTGATAAAACCTTGCTCATCTAACTTATTCCTAAAAACTATTTACATCTCACAATCAAGTGTTCCTTAGGCTTAAGAAAAAGTTTCCAAACTTGATTTCTCTCAAATTAATTGAGTTCCTCTTGCATAGCAATCACCCAAATGTAATCATCTAAATCTTCATCAATAAATTTTAGCTCAAATTGAGAAACAAATGTAAGAATATTATCCAAACATGAAGTTAAGATCTAGTACTTACTTCCTTAGATGTCTCACCAATGATAAGATCCTTTGGGTGATGCTTGGAGAATCTCCAATCCTTGGGAATTTCTTAAGTTTGGTTTCTACTTGTTGTGGTTGAAATTCCTCAACTTCTTATGATGACTTGTTATCCTTAAGATCAATCACCATTTCTTTTTGGAATTGAATCAAGATCCAATTTCTCAAAGTCATCTACGAGATTATCAATAAGAGAATATTTTTCAAGATCAAGTTTACTAGATCCATCAAACACAATGTTCATTGACTTTTTAATAACCATAGTACTTTTGTTGAATACCTTATAGGTTTTACTAGAGGTGGAGTAGCCTAGAAGAATGCCTTGATTTATTTTTGAAGCAAATTTTTCAAGTTTATCTTTGGTATTCAGAATATAGCATTTCACTAAAAAACTTTAAGTTATGAAAGCTTAGGTTTTCTACATTCCATAGCTCATAAGAAGTTTTGTTTATGTTGGCCTAGGACACTAAGAAGAGGGGTTGAATTGGTGTTTAATTAAAAAATAAAATGAGGGATAAGGTGGTTAAGAAGTTGAGTAGAAGAAAAGAGAAACTGACACGTGTTTATAGTGGTTCGAGTGTTAACTAACCCTTCATCCACTCCCTAATTCTTTACAATTGGGTATTTCACTTAACTCAAAAGGTGTTTTCAAGCTCACACCAAACTTTTACAACTTGTGTTTTCTAGGCTTACATAAAAACCTTTTACAAGTGTTTTCAAGGCTCACACTAAAACCTTTCACAAGTGTTTTCAAGGCTCACACTAAAACCTCTCACAAGTGTTTTCAAGGCTCACACTAAAACCTCTCACAAGTGTTTTCAATGCTCATACTAAAACCTCTTATAATGTTGTTTATTGCTCACACCAAACAATCACTTAAAGCATAAAGAAGAATTGAAAGAATGAGTAGCAAATTTGCAAGAGTTTTGTTACAAATTAATGAATTTTCTTGCATTTATATCTATTTGATGGAGTATTTATAGCTCATATCCACCAAAGAGATATTAAACTAAAACTATCAACAAATCTCAAAGATGTGCTAGACAGATTCAGCATTAAATGTTTGTCAGGTTGAAGTCGTGGTCATTACTAACTATTTGTGGTTGTGAATTTTCAATTTCGGCTGAAAATCTCATTTGTGTCTAACAACTAGTCCACGTGTTAGCTTTTCGTTGGTCATCTAGGAAAATATAGTCGTTGTGTTCTAACCACCCTTAAAAGTCGCGATCGCGAGATATCAATGCCTTAGGCACAACTGAGACTGTGAATTCCTCTGTTGTGAAGAGAAACTTCAACTGCTTAAGTTGCGGTCACAAATAAACTTTTGCCCTCACAATTTTTGATCTTCAATAGACACCTGAGACACTTGGCAAGTTGTGGTTGTGGCTTTGGTTCCCTCATTTGTCACTATGAAATTCACGGTCGCGACTAAGGCATGACACACACCGCAAATTCATCTGTGACTAAGGCTTTGCCAACTTTGGGTGTGTCGTGGCAGCAAAGTTATCTGTGAATTCCTTTGGCTCAGCTTCATCCTTTCTTATGACTAATTCGCAGTCGCGATTTTCAATATACTCACTGCGAATTAGAGTGAACAATATAAGGTTGGAGATTTAAACTGCATCCAACTTCCAATGATAAAAACTAACTTATAATATGTAAAACAACACTTAATGAAAGCATTAAAATTGATTAATCTATATTATCAAGACCAAAAGAGGTTTATGACTTAGGTTAAATCAACCTAGTCTAACAATCTCTCCCACTTTTTATTTTGACAACTTAGATTGATACTAAGGAAAAATAAATGCATGAGATTTGAAGTTGCGAAGTTAGAATGGTAAATGATTCAAAGAATGCTTAAAAAATTTCTAGACAAAGATCAAAGTGAAATTTATCAAGTATGATATTCAATCAATCAAAGTGAAATTTCTAAGAATGACTACAAAGCTCCCCCTCAACTTATGTTATTTACTTGTGAGTTATTTTCTCTCCCCCTTAGATTTTTTCTTGTTTCTATCTCTCCTCTTTTGGCAAGATCAAAAGAGGGTGCATAAGGGAAAAGAACAAATGCATAACAAAGAGACAAGTGTTCATAAGGAGCAAAATTAATAAGAATTGCAATCATAAAAGTAAGTTCCATCAATCATATAAGGCAAAGAATTTCAAAGAAACATTTTTATTGATCTATAAGCAAACTATGGTATCACAATTTTTCATTCAAAAATAAAAAAAAAATACAAAGAAATCCTCTTCTAGAATATTAGAGAGTCATCATCATATCCAGAAGTTTCTTCTTCTTCTTCATTGTCTCCACCTTCTGCTTCATCTCCATCATCAACTTCGTCATTGCCTTCTTCTTCTTGGGTACTTTAAATTCAGTAAAATCTAAAAGATGGCAAGGAGAAACACATAATTTTTCTTGCAATTGGACTATGTCACCATGAAGATGTGAGAGAAAAAAGAATTGCCTCTTCATCATTCTCATCATCTTGTCTAATTTACAGTTGATGGTGGCAAGAGATAGTTTGGATTTAGGTTTTGGTTAAGGAGATGGGACTGATAGGGCTTCTTCTTCAATAATGAGCCTCTTCCTTTCGAAGGATTGAGAAGTTTCCATTTGCTTAGCCCCAAAAGCACCTAGGGTATAAGCATATGTGTGCAGGTGTATAGCTTTGGCATTTATTAAATAGGTGAGGTCAAGAAAATTCTGAGAAGGGATGAGTTTCTTGTTGAGGAATTTTTCATTTTTCTCATCAAGTGCCCCTACGAAGCGATAGATGGTTGTTACATGTAAAGGAAGAAGGAATTAGCTTTTCGGCTTAGTGCTTATATGGATCAACTGATCCAAAAGATACCGACCGGTTTGGATAGTTTTTTTTTTTTACAAGGCAGAATAGGAAGGCTAAATCCTTTTGAGACACTTTCTCATTACCATCACCTCCAGCATTTATAGAAAAGGTGATGATACGATGGAGTATCTAAAAAGGTGAGGTTTTTATGCATTTGGCTAGAGAGGTTTTCGGGTCGTGTTTGATGTCAATGGAAATTTTCAACCAAAATTCAAAATATATTACGTCAAGAGCAGAGATAATGAAACAGATATTTTCTCCGACTTGAAGGTTAAAAATGAGGAAAGTTGTTCAAAGGTAATAAAGTATGGATCACCAAAAGCCCGAAAAACTAACCTGTATTGCTCCGCTTGTGATTCTACTTTGTGACTCAGTTGAATCGTACACATGAATTCCCTAACGACTTCTTTATAACCGGGTTCATACCAAAAGATGAACTCATTCTAGCCCAAGTTTGATAGGAATGCACGAATTTCTGTGTTGATTCCAAGTATCTCCAATAGAAATGTAGAAGGGATTTTATTGGGAAGAATGATTTTTAAAGAGTTTGCTTTAAAGCACTCCTTCTCCTCCTTTGTGATGCCCTTCATTAGATGAAGTGTTAGGGTTGCAAATGGTTGAGCCACAACCTTGCCCTTTTTTGCTCTTGGAATTTTCTTTGGAACCATGTGAGAAGGTAGAGAGAATTTAGGAATTTAGAGAATTTTATAAAGAGAATTGATTTGGAGTAGATGAAGTGATAAGAATCATTGTTTAGGGGGTTTATATAGCCATTGAAGGGGTGTGAAAACGGCTAGAATGGCTAGAATTGGATTTATGAAGAGTTGCAAACGGTTGGCAGTCAAATCACTTAGTGGATTGGTAGTTACTCAAATTCGCGTCCGCGAATTAAGGAATCGTGACTGCAATTTTTGAAAATGTGAGTAACGGACAAAAATTCCTTAAGAATACGTGCTACCAATAGTAAAAAATTTGAAATCTTGACCAAATTCGTGATGGAAAGTGATTGTCATGACCGCGAATTGACTATTGTCATCCGGGTGACATGAACCGTTAATTCGCAACCGTGAATAATGAATAGCGACCACGAATTACAAGGCAGCAAGGATAGGAAAAAGAATTAAGTTTTTGAAAAATTCAAAGTTGTGTTCCACTTGTTGATGCTAAATTAATTGCAATATGTCACAGAAAAGCACAATACATCTTGAAAGATAAAAAACAATCAACATATAAGATAAAATTTTCACTTTAAGGAGCTTTTATCAAACATTCCCAATTCTCTCTTAATAAAGTTCAATCTTTCTTCATTGAGAGATTTAGTGAAAATATCTACAAGTCGTTGATTTGTGTCAATAAATTCTAACACAACATTACCCTTTTGGACATGATCTCTAAGAAAATAGTGTATAATGTTTATGTGTTTACTCCTGGAGTGTTAGATAGGATTATTAGAAAGATTGATAGCACTAGTGTTATCACATTTAATGGGAATGGGATCAATCACTTTGCCAAAATCCTTTAATTATTGTTACATCCAAAGGACTTGGGTACAATAACAACCCGTAGCTACATACTTAGCTTCTCTGGTGGCTAAAACAACCAAAACTTGTTTTTGCTAAACCAAGATATTAGACATTCTCCTATAAATTAGCAAGTTCCAGAAGTGCTCTTTCTATCTAAAAGACTACCTGCATAATTCGCATCTGAATAACCTATGAGACTAAAAGATGAGTCCTTAGGATACCATAAACCTAAGTTTAATGTGTCATGCAAATATTTGAAAATCCTTTTAACAGCATTTAAATATGATTCTTTAGGAGAGAATTGGAACCTAGCACACATGCATACACTAAACATAATAAAGTAGAGATTCAATCATACCTCGATATCTCTTTTCATCTACCGTCATACTGGATTCATCTTTGTCCAACTTGATAGTACCACTCATGGGGGGTTTTTGCTACTTTGCAACTATCCATGCCAAACTTCTTGAGTATCTCCTTTATATATCTGGCTTGGTTGATAAGATCCTTTTTTTGGTTTACTTGATTTCTTAGGCCAAGAAAGAACTT